>CM076577.1:1433469293-1433741406 GCA_034641835.2 Pinus albicaulis
CTCTGTTGCAGTGTTTCCTTGTGATTGAGAGGTTCATCCTTTCATGGGAGAAAGCCCTTGAGGGATATACAACATATCAGACATATTTAATCCTTATACACTCATGTACTCTTGTCGTGCGAAGATTCAAGAAATTATCGAACATCCCATTTCGTATGTGTAGTGTTTCATAAGAAACCTCTAGTCAAGTTCTCTTCTGTATTTTGTATATGATAATGATTCAAGTTTCTTCAACATTATTCATTAATATATGACAGATCAAGAAAATTTTAAGGATGAAATTACCTGGTCAGAAAATCGCTAATCTCACTAGTCCCTAATATGCAAACTATAAAATGTTTATTTATGTATTTGTAAAATTATTCAAATTTATAATGATATTATATATATTTTCTATATAATGTTGGCGATTTTTAAGGTAAAATAATTTTATATTGTAAAATTTGGGCGAATCATTTTTATAAAAAAATGGAAATTGGCGAATCTTTTTTTTGGAAAAACCATGGAAAATTAGCCCACCTGCGAATATTAGCCCCTAAAAATTTCCATGGAGTATATCTACTTGTTATCCTATTTTTTGAGTTAAAACCCTCTTTAGACTGTGCAATCACTCTATGCAGCAACTCCAACAAAATGCAGTTTTGGGGTTTTTAGTCATTTTCAGCTACATTAGTGTGGGAGGTCTGTTTAACCCACCTAGTTTCATTTATTTCTGATATTATCTTGTATTTAGATGCTAGATGGATGTATCTATGGGATCCAAGTGATAATTTTACTGTTTTATTGCAAATTTTGCTGGAAATGCATTTTTATTTCATGATTCATGAGTTATTCCTAATCTGGAATATTACATGGATAGGCTTGTTACCTGATCAAGAAAATTTAGCTTACATGATTTTCAATATTTATTAATGAGATTTGATTTTTGATCTTTAATTGTGTGAGGAAAATAGATTGAAATTTTAAAATGGAAGCTTCTTATCTAGGCTATAATCGTCAGACAAAGGAACTTATCTGTTATCGACACATATAGTGCGTCAATTCTACTGATTACGACTCCATGGTTGATAATTTAATTTGTGGAGGTATATCATTCATATAATTTCCCCAACAACAATGCATCCTACTCTAACATTCATATGGTATACTTTCAAGTGTCAAGGAAAGTGTTGATACGGCTTAAGTTGACCGGTTGTGCCCAAAGTTCGTCGTTGAGTTTAGGAATATAATAATAGCCCTCTCCAAATTTACCATGGATCTTGACAGGAATTAGGTATTAGCCCCCCTATGAAATTCTTGACAAGCAAGCTGGGGGCTAGAATTGTTCTGGAGCCTCCAAGGAATGCCTTTCTCCTGAAAATTCACCCTCCTTGGAGTCTCTCTGTGCTGTGCCTAAAATGTACATCCTCTCTGCTGATTCATTCCTCAAAAAGGGCCTTTTACCCCTATACCCTGCAAACTTCCCCATTTCAGCCTCTGTTTTCCTTTGTCAAAATCCCCTCCTTCCTCATGCTTAAAATCCTCGAAATCCTCTCTGAATCCTGTTTTTGCCCCTGTTTTGGCCTTCCCTACCCTTCATTTCCCTATCGTTCCTCCCCTTGGGCCTAAAAATGCTCCAAAATGTGCAAAAACCATATAATAAGGCCTAAGCCCCTTTAGCCTTAGCCCCGCGCTCCTTTTCTTCCCATAAGACCTGGCACCGAAACCCAGAGCTAAACCCCCGAGGCGTTTCCCCCCTCCAACCTTTCTCCGCGCGAAATTTCGTTTAAAAACCTTTGTTAAACGTGCACTTTCGGGTTTTAATGCATTTTGATTGACCAACAGATCTCGACCGTCCATTGGAAATCTGATCTAATGGCGCGGAGCGCGCCCGAAATGGTGGACCCCTCCTGCACACGTCAACGCCATGTCTGAACCCACTTCCTTCCCAAATATTACATAAAACTGGTTTATTTACGTGTTTTTCATGCATTTTTCATTCTGCAACGTCCGCCAACCCTACCTGAGCAGTTCTTCACCATTTTTCTGCGTTTTCTTCCGCCATGTCACCAATTGCACGCCCATTTCTCCCATCTACATCACCCACCACCCTTGTACATGGATTTCTTCATGGTTTTCGTGCTTCCTGCAGGTTTATAAAGAAAGAGTGGCTGCCGTGATACATTTCTGTGCTACCAGGACAACTAAATCCGAGGAAGATCATCCACGGCGGCTGAATTTATGAACGTAGGCCCGGAAGGCAGGAGATGAGGGATGGGGAACCAATAGTAGCAGGTTTGTCCTGGAAAATCTCCCATCACCATTAAACCTGAGCTAACCTGTCAGAGGTGGATTTGAAGTGGCAAAACGTTCCAGTACAGAGCAAAGGGAAGATTAAAGCACAACCGTGCAAGATTCGGACTCCTGTCATTGCTTTCTTAGACAAAGAAGATCACACCCGAGATCGATAAAGGATCCCCTGAAAGTAAGAGAAAGAGTTTTCCCACTGCATCATGCCTCAAAGACAGAAAACATTTATGATTTTATAGACCTTCCATATAGTTTATTTTACTTTCTGTTCACGACACCTGGAGTACTTTGTCCAAAATGTCGAGATCATATCTAAGGAGATCATTCTTTCTCGAGGGAGGTGACAGAGATTAAACATACAGCATGTCAAGCAGAATGGGCTCCGACCCTGCATTCATTATCAGGTTTAATATATTCATGCTCACCGCCTTCATGCCGATCTTTGTGTTCTACCGCTGCAGCTGCCATACAGGATTGTAATGGTTGTTGATGAGAAATCGGTGGAATGCACACATTGTTCCTATTTGAGACAAGTTCTCTGTGTATATTGTAAGATAGGCTGAGATTAGATGTATTCAGACTGAATGTTCAAGCTATGGGCTATGATGTAACTGATTGGTGTTGTTTTAATATGACAAGCATGTTTCTTTGGATCCTGATCTAGAGCAGCTAGTGATGTTTCCTCTTTCTCTGTATTTGTGATTGACTTGCTCTTATGTTATGTTTCATTTCATTTCATTTCTGCTGGTAGGCAACAGAAGTATAATATAAGATTCACCCTCGATAGGTGCCTTATATTTCCTACTCTCCCTGCCGCAATGTTTTCTGCTCCATTGTGTATCTGAATATTGATTTCGATTGGTTTAACCAGTGTAGTGGATGTTATTGCCTGCTCTCTGACGTATGAATTAATGAAGTCTATGTTCATATGTTCTTGTTAGGATTTAGTTGAATGTGTTAAGAACCTGTGAGGTCTAGAATCCTGCATCTGCCTCACTAGGAGCTTTCCATCCTAATTAAACCTTTCCAAGATCCCTTGTTACACCTCTGATTTTGTCCAAGCAGGCCTGGAGTTAAATGACCTCTGGCCTGATCTATAGACAGAGTTGGTTGGTTCTCCTCCTTTCATTTTCTGACCTTAATGTCCCATTCAACCAATCATCCTTTAAGATCTAGATGATTTAGATGACTAGCCCAAATGAAAGCTTGCACATTGATTACAAATAAATCCTTTCTTGAATCCATATCCCAATGGCTTTGATGTTCCCTGAGTTATCTGTCTCTGCCTAAGCTTCCTCTCTGCTCATCCTTGTCTTATATTGGTCCTTCTTTTCCCGGTTCCCTCCAACCAAACACAAACAATCAAACAAACAACCTCGAGCCTATAACTAGCCTAAAATCTTATACCTTGAGCCTTAAAGACATAAACCTTTGGCTATCATAGAGAGATCCCTCTCTGGACCTAGGAGGGCTAGATCCTAAGGTCCCAAAGTGGTTCTATGTTGTCTCATCTTTTGGTCTCTGTCAACCTGGCCAAAACATGGGAACCCCAACATAATGGCGACTCCGCTGGGGATTCTGAGTACATTTCACCTTAAAAAATTCGTAAAAACCTCAGAAACTTAGAACTCTGGTTAGGTTGATAGTAAGTCACCCCTTTCTTGAATCAACCTCCATTATTGAATATCCACCATACTCTTAGACAGAGCCTGGAAAGGGCCAGGTAGCCTCCAAATCTCATCCTCTTTTCAGAGGTGGCATATCTGGTAAATGCCCTCCCAGTCAATCTCTGGTTGGAGCTTGCTGATTTAGAGGAGATTCCTAAAAGGTGATAGTGCCTGAGCACTGTGGTGGACAGTGTGCTCCCTAGAAACATCCTAAACCTTCCACCTGGTGACTCCATTGTTCCCAAACGAAAAGACTCCACTGGTGATCAGTAGGCCTGCTGATTATCTTGGTTTCAAAATCAGACTCCACTAGGATGCCAGCTCCTGAGACAACATTAACCACAGTAGAAGTAACGAGTAGGGTTAAGCTGCTTGGCTTATAAACAACATTCTGGCTTTCAGAACCATCCACACAAGAGCTTATCCCAATCCTGACCCACTGGAAATAGTTGAAAATCCAGAGAGTATCCTCAAGGGAGCTCCTACACCTAAAAGACCAACCATTTCTAGCCACATTCTTAGAGAAAATTATGCACCAGGAAACCTAACAGCTCTAGCACATTTCCTCCCTGACCTAGACATACCTAATAGACTACCGAGAACTAGGTCATTCAATCATCTAGACCAGCAAGACCTCAAAGTTTACAATACACCATCTAACAGTGGTCAAAACACTAGGGACAGTGAAACCCCTCCTTTCACACCACCTGATTTTCACTTCCTTCAAAACTTGGGGCTCTCCCACCCTAGATCTGCTCAGCAGACTTCTGCTGGTCCTAGTATCCCTGTCATCCAAATACTAGCAGCTCAAGCTAACCCTTTACCCCATCAGAACATCATTATGGAAGCCTGGTATGCACCTTTGCTTTTACCTCAACCCTTGTTACCCTTGCCCAATGATTATCAATCAAAAATCCCACACTTCACTGCTAAAGAATCCATCACAGCTCAGCAACATTTAGATAAGATGGAGGACTCTTTTGATTATATGGAAATTGATGATGAAACAATCAAAATGAGGATCTTTGCCCAAAGCTTAGGGGGCGAGGTCAAGAAATGGTTTAAAGGGTTGCCTCCTGGCAGTATTCAAGATCTCCCTGCATTATACCAGACATTTATAAACAAATGGGAGGTTAGATCAAACCCTCGCCAGCTCCTAGCAGAATACATGTCCCTTAAGAGGAATGTAGGAGAGAGTGTTCATGATTACACCACTAGATTCAACAGCATTTATAATGCTCTCCCTCCACACATGAAACCTCCACAAGGTATGGCCCTAGAAAAATATCCTGATGGATTTGATGCTGACATGGCCTATGAGCTTAGAGATAAAGAGTATACCACCCTGGAAGACATGCAGAAAGGAGCCATAACCATAGAAGCAAACTTGATGGAAAAAAGGGCAAGATTAAAAGCTGAAAAAAGGGTAACCTATAGGGATGACAACATAGCTTCCACATCTGATCCAAAATATGACAGACTGTCCAAAAATGTGGAAGAACTACAACAAATGATAAAGAGGATGGTTGTCCAAAACAACAACCAAAACAGAAACCAGAACCAAAACATTAGAAGAAACAACGCTGCTCCCAACAGACAAAGAGAGTCAAATCAACAAATTATTCCCCCATTTCAAGAAAAATTTTTAGATGAAGATGAGGGAATTATTGAAGAATCTGAAGGGAATACAATTAACATGTTTGAAGCAGAGGACTTAGTCCTTAACTATGATTCAGAAGAAGATCAGCCCTCACCATCATTTTGGGAGGAGGAATGGTTAGAAACTGAAGATTACAGACTAGGATTTGAAAATGCCATGATGCAGGTCAGGGAATAATATGAACTTAGGAGCAAGAAAAGTCAAGACACTTCCAAAACCAAAACTCCTGAGATACCCATCAAGAAAATACCTGACAAAACTTCTAAGGCAACCTCTGCAAATATCAAAACAACAGTTGAAAATTCTGGTAAACATAAGGAGAAAGACAACCAAGACACCGAAAAAAAAAACCAACCAACCAACAGTGCTAACACTTTAGTTAGTACTCCTGATACAACTATTCCCAACCTTGTACATAGGGAGAAAACACTAAATGACTCAGCTGCCAAGGCAACAAATAAAACAGAGTCAATTGTGTCCAAGACACAATCCACTTTCAATTTAGAAAGTGAGATTGCAAAAATCAAAGTTTTTGTACCATTATCTGAGCTGGCCACTCAGGATGTATATAAAGGCCAAATTTTGAAAGCATTGAATCTAGGGGAAAACAATGATACTGTAAATCTGAATGATGATCAACCAGCCCTACTCTTTGGTCCAAAAATTGAAGGAAAGTTTCAGGAAGGGGTAGTTCCACCTTTTTATATCAGTCTCAACATTCATGAAAAAATACTCCACAATGCCATGCATGATTCTGGAGCATCACACAACTTAATGCCTAAGGTAGTGATGGAGAGGCTAGGCTTAGAAATTACCAGACCTTACAAAGACTTATACTCATTTGACTCTAGTAGAGTAAAATGCCTAGGCCTAATCAAAGACTTGTGTGTGAGTTTAACCCAGATTCCTGCCAAGTGTATGGTCATGGATGTTGTGGTGGCAGATGTGCCACCAAAGTATGGCATGCTATTGTCAAGATCATGGGGAGCCAAACTGCAAGGAACAATGCAGATGGATGGCTCATATACCACTATCCCTATATTTGGCCAACTTAGAAGACTATATATAGAGTCTGAGATGAAATTCTTAGTCAGTAGCCCCGAGAAGCCTGAAAAATCACCATTATACTCTATACATACAAATCTAGACTCTTTCATTCTCTACAATGACCAATCCTCAGAAGAGCCGAGATCAGATAATGGAAATAAAAACATACAGCCCATGGATTTCAACATAATGGCTACTATGGAAGAATACGAAGAAGAAGACCATGGGAAAACTGCTGAAAATATAACTCTGAATGAAACAGAAACAGAACAAAAACAGCAAGCTAGCCACCTCCCTGATCTCCATGCCCATAATGAACCACGAAATGACCCCCCTCCTAGCACAAACCTCACAACTCAACATAATGGCGAACCCGGCTGTAGGGGAGGGGATGAAGACGAAGTAAACAACGAACCCCTGTGGGAAATGAAATTTGATGGGTCCTGTACTAGGCAGAGTGCTGGAGCAGGAGTGTGGCTGCGTAACACTGAAAATGATCACGCAGAGAGCCACGTTGTCAATCTATACTTCAAATGCACGAACAACATTGCAGAATATGAGGCTCTCATCCTGGGCTTAAATCTGTTGAAAAAATTAGGAGCCCGTAGGATATCTATGAGAGGAGACTCAGAGTTAGTGATCAAATAGGTGAATGGTGAGTATTCAACAAAACACCCCAGGCTTAGGGCATACAGGAATGATACTCTAGATTTGCTGAAAACGTTTGTTGAATATGAGTTAGTATTCATTCCTAGGGGAAAAAATACAATTGCAAATGGATTAGCTTGCCTAGCTAGCTCATATCCTAAAGCCCCAGTTGACCAACAGATTATCATTCAGACCAAATTCAGGCCTGCAGTGCCAGACAATGAAAAATATTGGCAGGTTTTTGAAGGAGACAAACAGATCAAAGATTTCCTAGTGGGCAGGAACGAGTTTGAATTTTCTAATTTAGACTCAATTTCTGATGATAGCTACCCAAGAGAGGATCCCCCAGATGAACAAGAAACACCCTGTACCATAGAAATAAATTCTTTTTTCTGAGAAAACTGGAAATTTCAACGAAAACAGTGAAAATGCAGACATAGAAGAAGTAGAGGTGTTGCAGGCCAAAGATAAGAACATACCCAGAGGCCTGGCACCCTTAGAGGACCTTTTTGACTTTGATGACGTAGCAAAAAAGCCCACAATTGAACATTCTGATTCTGATGTGGAAGAATGCAACATTGGCACTGAAGACAAACCCAGAATGATAAAACTGGCTAAGTCTATACCTGCAAACATGAAGAAAAAATACATTGACTTGTTTAAGGAATTCATTGATGTGTTTGCATGGAGCTATGAAGACTTAAAGGCCTATGACACCAACATCATACAACATAAGATACCACTGAAGGAAAATCAGAAACCTTTCAGACAAAAACTCCGTAGAATTAATCCAAAACAATTGCCTGCAGTAGAAAAGGAAATTAAGAAGATGTATGATGCAGGCATTATTGTCCCCGTAAGGTTTTCTGATTGGGTGTCAAACTTAGTGGCTGTAAGGAAGAAAACAGGGGAGATTAGACTGTGCATAGACTTCAGAAACCTCAATAGAGCCTCCCTGAAAGATAACTACCCTTTGCCTAGAATGGAGCATATCCTACAGAAGGTAGTGGGCTCTAAGAGAATCTCCCTGCTTGATGGTTTTTCAGGATATAATCAAGTTCTGGTACTCCCAGAAGATCAACTCAAAACAGCTTTTACCACTCCATGGGGCACCTTCATGTACTTGAAAATGCCTTTTGGATTGATGAATGCTGGAGCTACCTTCCAGAGAGCAATGGATATTGCTTTCTCAGATGAGATTGGACACTTTATAGTTATCTACTTGGATGACTTGACCGTCTTTTCTAAAACTGAAGAAGAACACTTGAAACATCTGAGGAAAGTTTTTGAAAAATGTAGAAGGTACGGTCTGTCCCTAAATCCTAAGAAAACTGTTTTTGGGCTGCAAGAAGGTAAGCTTCTTGGCCACATCATATCCGAGGAAGGGATTAGGATAGACCCCCAGAGAGTTGAGGGAATACTTCAAATTACACATCCAAGAAACATCAAGGAGCTACAGTCCTTCATTGGGAAGATCAATTTCCTTAGAAGATTTATCCCCAATCTTGCCGAGCATCTTAGGAAAATGACTGAAATGCTAAAGAAAGATGCAGGAATTAAGTGGATTGTTGAAGCCAAGAAATCTTTTGAGTCAGTAAAACTTGCACTCACTCAGGCCCCTGTACTTATCAGCCCTGACTTCTCAAAATATTTTCTGATTTTTTCATTTTCTTCCCAACACACAATAGCTGCAGTCTTGCTGCAGAAAAATTCAGAAGGTAATGAAGAGCCTATAGCCTTCTTCAGTAAAGCCGTAAGAGATGCACCCTTAAAGTACAACATCATGGAAAAACAGGCCTATGCCCTGATTAAGGCCTTAAAAGACTTTAGGGTGTACATTCTGCATTCTCACACCATTGCCTATGTGCCAAATATAGTGGTCAAAGATATCTTGTCCCAAGACCCAGATGGGAAAAGGGGCAAATGGATTGCTACAATTTTAGAATATGACATTGAAATAAAACCCACCAAGCTGATCAAAGGTCAAGGCCTGGCCCAATTAATGGCTGAATCTAATCTACAGGCCCTTGATATTAACATGATGAATGCCCTGGATGAGCAGGAAGGATTGCCCCATCCAACTGTTGAGGAGCAGTTTCAGAACTCTCCTTGGTATACTGATATCCTTTACGTGCTCACACACCTCAATGCTCCTCCAGAACTGTCCAAAACAAAGGCCAGATTCATAAAACTCAAAGCTAGAAATTACTACATTATGAATGAGAGTCTATATTGGAAAAATCCAAATGGCCTTTTGCTGAAATGTTTGTCTGAAACTGAAGCTGAAAGAATCAAACAGGAATTCCATGCTGGAGAATGTGGAGGCCACCTGAGTTGGAAAGCCACTGCAAACAAAATACTCAGGTCTGGTTACTACTGGCCTACCCTCTTCGGTGATGTCCATAAAATGATACTTGCCTGTCGTAAATGTCAGATCTTTGAAGGCAAAAGAAAGCTCCTTCCCCTCCCTTTACAACCTATCACCATAGAAGGTCCCTTCATGCAATGGGGCCTAGACTTTATAGGAGAAATTCATCCTGCCTCCTCTGGACAACATAAATGGATCCTAACTGCTACAGATTACTTCACTAAATGGATAGAAGCTATACCCACTAGGAATGCCACTGACTCTGTCATCATTAGGTTCCTAGAAGACTTCATCTTATCTCGTTTTGGCTGTCCAAGGAAATTAATCACTGACAATGCTGCTGCTTTCGGATCCAAAAGAATGGTTGATTTCTATCACAGGTACGGAATAGCACTTGGAAATTCAACTGCCTATTACCCCCAGGGTAATGGCCTAGCTGAATCATCAAATAAAAGCCTGGTTACAATCATTAAGAAGCTGCTGGAAGAGAACAAAAGGTCATGGCATAAAAAGTTGATACATGCCTTGTGGGAAGACAGGCTCACTACAAAGAAATCTATTGGCATGTCACCCTTTCAGCTGGTTTATGGGACTGACGCAGTGTTTCCTACTAGTCTTGGAGTTCCAGTGATCAAACTTGTCCAGGAGATCCAATCAGAGGAAGACAGCATGATAAGGAGAATTAATGAAACAATACATCTTTAGCAGACAAGGGAGCAGGTTTATAGCAGAGTTGTCAGAATTCAAGAAAGCATCAAAAGGCAGTTTGAAAAAAGAACCAAAGCTTCAAATTTCAAAGTTGGGGATAGAGTTCTGAAATGGGATTCGAGAAGAGAAGACAAAGGAAAACATGGCAAATTTGACAGCCTGTGGCAAGGTCCATACATTATTCAAGCTACCGTAGGTCCTAATGCGTTTTTTCTGCAAGAACTTAATGGCACAAAATTGTTTGGGGGTCCTATCAATGGCAGGATGCTCAAACATTACTTCTATTGATTCTCCATTTCCAGTTTCATTTCCATTGTACATACCATTGCAAGTTTTCATTTTCAAAAAAAAAAAAAAAAAGATGTTCCAAAAATTTGCACTCCATGCCTTCACGCTTTGTTTTCTACAAGTTTTTAAATTAGTTAAGTCAGAGCTGCCTAACTCGCCATTTGTGTTTAAACTTCTGCTCCTAGAATTGTAGTAGGCTGAACTGCCAAGGCTGTAATCCCAAACAGTAGTGTAGGATTAGGTGGCAGAATGCATGAGGTCACACAACTGGCTCATGGAAGTTTGAAGTAAGGTGGATTTAGAATAGGTTTTTTTGCCGTATAATGTAAAGGGTCTGCTAGCTCAAATGTACCCAAGGGAAGATGCTAGGATTGTAGTTTGGGTAGGTAGATTGGTTGGGAAATAGTTTTGCTGATGTTTCTATCATACTATGGCAGCTAAAATTGAAGAAGAAAGATGGCTTATGACAGGCATCTGGCCTACTCCAAAGATTATCTCTGGTTTCTTGATTCCTCCAAGGAGAAGCCATCCCATGTGGAGCCACTGTTAGCCCCCCTATGGAATTCTTGACAAGCAAGCTGGGGGCTAGATTGTTCTGGAGCCTCCAAGGAATGCCTTTCCCCTGAAAATTCATCCTCCTTGGAGTCTCCCTGTGCTAGGCCTAATATACATCCTCTCTGCTGATTCATTCCTCAAAAGGGGCCTTTTTACCCCTTTATCCTGCAAACTTCCCCATCTCAGCCTATATTTTCCCTTTTGTCAAAATCCCCTCCTTCCTCATGCTTAAATTCCTCGAAATCCCCTTTAAATCCTTTCCCTGCCCCTACTTTGGCCTTTCCTACCCTTCATTTCCCTATCGTTCCTCCCCTTGGGCCTAAAAACGCTTTAAAATGCGCAAAAACCATATAATAAGGCCTAAGCCCCTTTAGCCTTAGCCCCGCGCTCCTTTTCTTCCCATAAGACCTGGCGCCGGAACCCAGAGCTAAACCCTACAGGCGCTTACCCCCTCCAACCTTTCTCTGCGAGAAAAATTCGTTTAAAAACCTTTGTAACGCGCATTTTCGGGTTTTAATACATTTTTTTTGATCGACGGATCCTGGCCGTCCGTTAAACGTCGGATCCAATGGCGCGGAGCGCGCCCGAAATGGTGGACCCCTCCTGCACACGCGCGCACCACGTGTTCCATCCGTACTCCTTCCCAGTCCATTACATAAAACCAGTTTATTTACGTGTTTTTCATGCATTTTTCATTCTGCAACGTCCGTTAACCCTACCTAAGCAGTTTTTCACCATTTTTCTGCGTTTTCTTCCACCATGTCACCGATTGCACGCCCATTTCTCCCATCTACATCACCCACCACCCTTGTACATGGATTTCCTCACGGTTTTCATGTTTCCTGCAGGTTTATAAAGAAAGAGTGGCCGCCGTGATACATTTCTGTGCTACCAGGACAGCTAAATCTGAGGAAGATCATCCACGGCGGCTGAATTTATGAACATAGGCTCGGGAAGGTGGAGATGAGATGTTCATTAAAAGAAAAGAGTTCGAACTCTGTGGAAAATCTCCCATCACCATTAAACCCGAGCTAACCTGTCAGAGATGGAATTGAAGCAGCAGAACGTTCCAGTACAAAGAAAAAGGAAGATTAAAGCACAACCATGAAGATCTCGAGCCCTAAGTCAATGTTTCTTATATCCAGCAAGAGATCACGTAATCCCAGTTAGATCAATAAGGATCTCGAGTACGGGAAAAGATTTTTCCCACCAGACTACAGCTCAAAGACAGTCAGACATTTATGAGACATACCTCCCAGCAGTTTATTTTACTTTCTGTTCATGACACCAGGAGTACTTTGTCCAAAAATGTCGAGATCATATCCAAGGCAGATCATTCTTTCCCGAGGGAGGTGACAGAGATTAAACATACAGCATATCAAAAAGAATGGGCCTCAGCCCACATTCATTGTTGTGTTTAATATGACATTCAATGTTCACCTACCTTCTTCGGTCGATCTTTGTGTTCCCACTGCTATAAAGCACAGAAGAAAAGATTGTAATGGTTGTTGATGAGATATCAGTGAAATGCAAGTGTTTTGCTCTTGAGGACAAGTTCTCTATGTATATTGTAAGATAGGATGAGATATGATGTATTCAGACTAAATGTTCAAGTTATGGGCTATGATGTACCCGATTGGTGTTGTTTTTAATATGACAAGCATGTTTCTTTGGATCCTGATCTAAAGCAGCTGGTGATGTTTTCCTCTCTCTGTATTTGTGATTGACTGTTTGCATTATAAGCTTCCATTTCATTTCGTTTCCATTGTAGTCACAAAAACAGTGTAATACAAGATTCACCTCGATAGGTGCCTTATATTTCCTGCTCTCCCTGCCTCAATGTTTTCTGCTCCATCGTGTATCTGAGTATTGATTTCGGTTGGTTTAACCAGTGTAGTGGATGTTATTGCCTGCTATCTGATGTATGAATTAATGAAGTCTATGTTCAGATGTTCTTGTTAGGATTTAGTTGAATGTGTTAAGAACCTGTGAGGTCTAGAATCCTGCATCTGCCTCACTAGGAGCTTTCCATCCTAATTAAACCTTTCCAAGATCCCTTGTTACACCTCTGATTTTGTCCAAGCAGGCCTGGAGTTAAATGACCTCTGGCCTGATCTATAGATAGAGTTGGTGGGTCCTCCTCCTTTCATTTTCTATCCTTAATGTTCCATTCCACCAATCATCCTTTAAGATCCAAATGATTTAGATGACTAGCCCAACTGAAAGCTTGCACATTGAACATAAATAAATCCTTTCTTGACTCCATAGCCCAATGGCTTTGATGTTCTCTGAGTTATCTGCCTCTGCCTAAGCTTCGTCTTTGCTCATCCTTGTCTCATAGTGGTCCTTCTTTTCCTGATTCCCTCGAACCAAACACAAATAATCAAACAAACAACCCTGAGCCTATAACTAGCCTAAAATCATAACCTAAGAGCTTCAAAGACATATCCTTTGACTAGCATAGAGAGATCCCTCTCTGGACCTAGGAGGGCTAGATCCTAAGGTCCCAAAGTGGTTCTATGTTGTCTCATCTTTTGGTCTCTGTCGGCTTGGCTAAAACATGGGAACCCCAACAATAGGGAATTAGGTATTTATTAGCCAATACAAAGTCCCTGACCTTATATTCATTTTTAGGCTTCCACTTTTTGCTTGCTTTGTGATTCAGTTGTTTGAGAGTATGAAATTCTTGTGAAGGAAGAATGGGAGGATGATTTTTGATCTCGTGCGCCTTTTAGTATGGGATTAATCTTGGCTTAATCACATGAGAAGGGAAAGTAGGCTCTCTAAAAATTATGAAAGGGTTTCAATTAGATTGTTTGATAGTGGCGTATGACAAGTCCATTTGGAGATTACCTCCAACAGTGGCTACCCATTTCCTTGATAAGAGCATACCCCACACATCAGGGATGTATATGACCACAACATCGATAAGTAATGATATATCGGGGTTCATAGCCAAAGAAACATTAAGGTCATTTATGATACCTTCCACCTCCACATGCTTGGAGTTAAAACCACATACCTTCTTATATGGCCGATTGTTGTTAATACCCAATTGATTCATGGATTTTAAAGGCATGATGTTTGAAGAAGCCCCTGATTCTAACATACAATTGTGTAATAGGAAGTCATTGATGGCTAAAGTAAGCATCAATGGATCATATCCAAGATTTATATTGGGAAGGTAAATGTTTATCAACTCTTCGGGTAATTCTTCATCTTCAAAACCTATGGATCTATTCATTTTCTGTTGTTTCTCTAGAAGTTTCACAAACTCTTTCAAAAGAAAAAGTACAACTATTTTCCCTATAGTAGTCTCTAAGTCAATGTTACGTCCAACCTCTTTTCCTTTTTCCTTCTTCTTGGTGTTTTATTTCCTTGGAGGATCCTTTTTTAATTGGCTTTTTTGTCGGGGGATCCTTTTTGGGAGGGTCTTTAAGGAGAGGTTCCTTAGGAGAGGCTCGATTAGGAATTGAGTCATATTTTTTGGGTTCCTTATAGGTTGTGTGGTCCTTATTATTTTCCTTTCGTGAATATTGAAGCCCTTTGAATCTTCCACTATCATTAGCATTCAGAATGGGATCTTCATCTTCTTCTTTAAAGGTGACCTCACTAATGAGAAGATGAGTGCATGAACCTCCTAACAAAATGTTGAAGACATCAAAATCTACAAGGTTAACCTACTCATCTACCTCTTCTTTGTCACTTTCGTCCTTTTCACTTTGCTCATCCTCAGAAGATGAAACTTACTCAACTGCATTAGTCAGAGCCAAGGTGTTTGGGACTTGAAATGAACTTGGCTTGTATTTTTCATTTTTATTTTTAGGAAAGGGTTTCCCTTTTGGAATATAGCTAGATTTTTTGGCCCTTTCCAAGGAATTGATTTTATTCAGTGTAAATCTCACTATCACATTTTCCCCAAATTTTGATGGCCAAAATGTCGCTCTTGCGACACATAGGCATCCCAAGAGCGACGATTTGAGGTGCGGAAAAACGCGGTTTCTCCTAACGTCAGAATTGTTAGTGTCAGTCTAGTCATACTGCCATTAGTGATCAAAATTTCTCTTTTGCATTTGCATATTAGGAGTCCCATACCAATAAATTTCACTATTCCGCTAGGTCATGGATTCATTGATGGTAGTGATTTTTTGTCAGTTTCCCTCATGTGAAACTTGTTGATTCTCCTCTCTATGGTATTTAGTCATGAGTCACTCTTTTTCTCTTAAAATCATATCATTAGGTCATAGGGTTGGTCTCATTAGGTTCTAGGGTCTCATCATGGTCAAATTAATGAGTCAAGTGTCAATAAATATCAACAAGGTCATGAGGAAATCAATAAACTCAAAGTCACAGCACCTAGAAGATCAAAGAAATATTTTATTTATTTTGATCTAATTTTCACCTCAAAACCATGTTTTGAGGTGAAAACGTGATACTTTGCCTTTATTATCATTCATTATGTAATTTTATATCAGCATATGTAATAAGTGACACTTCAGAAGCTGTTATCTCCATCAAGTCATCACCCTGTCTTTAGAGAATTTTTCCATAGCATGTTTAGCGTCAAATCATGTTCTAAGTAGGTCCAGCAGAAAGAGCCCAAAAAGAGCTTTCCAACGGTATATTACTAGCTCAAAACTAATTTCCGGGTTGAAATTTATACCTAAGTGAAGTAAAAAGTCCCCTATACCCCTAAACAATCCCTTTTTCCTCCTTTCCCTTAAACTTTATTTTATTAAAGTTTAATATTTTTTCTTATAAATCCTTTTTCCCCCCCTCTGATTACAAAATCACATTATAAAAAATCAAATGCAAATAATCATACCACTTCCCCCCATACCATAGAAATTTATAATAAAATTATATAAGTCCCGCCATTCCCAAACCACTTCCCCTCCATGCTTTGAAACATTATAATATAAATAAAAGTTATATTATAAAAGCCCCCTGCCGATACCTTCCCTTCCCTTTCCAATCACATCGCAAAATATTATGGGTGTACTCCGATTTTCCCATACCAAAAGCCCCGATGCTATTATGTTAAGTCACTCCCGATTGTAAACTTCCGATGGAACCCCTCCGATGTATATCTTGACTGTCGATTTTATCACCCCATCCGATGGCACACAACCAATCAGAACATCCCCATTGGCGCTTCCGAAAATCCCCTCCCCGATTGAGCTCTCTCGATTATATATTCCCCGATTATCCCTCCAGCGTCGATCTGCCTGATGATCCGATGGCTCATCGCCCAATCGACATCGGCATTTTCACATATGTTATACTCTGCTCCCCTCTGATCTCGATCCTGATTGACCTTCGGGCCCACCACATTAACTTCCGCCCATTCAAATAAAAAGTTCTTTTCCCTTTGTAAAAGCAATAAAAGGATTTTCAAAGGTTTTTTAAAGTACTTCATCGCATTGGAAGTTTTTAAAGGCCTCTACTCCCTTTTCCACTCCGACCCCATTGCGATTACACTATCGGACCTTCCCAAATCACATCGGAGTTTTTCTTTGGCCTTGTTTATATATATATTCCCATTCCTCTGATCCCCGATTGCAATAGTTCCATCGCAACGCGTATTGTAAAACTCTCCACTGTATATTGCATTCCCTCTGCCTATTGGTTTCGATTGCGATTGTGACCCGGCCCCACCTCCTTTGCCTTTGTTCCTTCCATTTAAAAAATTAGTTTTCCCTTCACCAAAGGCATTATTTCATTCGATTTTATTTCAAAAGTTAGTTTTCTTCAAACAAATCATGGAAAGCAACAGTCAGCTGGCCGAGAGCTAAAACAAAACAGAGATTCCTACAACAGCAAAGAAATATGGATTTTCTCCTCAAAACACCTATTTATCATTCAACAACGTAATTGTGAAATCTGCCCAAATAGGTCAAATGTATTGTTGTCCCTTATTTTCAGGGGCAGGATGTTAGATTTCTTTTCTATCATTGCACTTCAGTTCTTCAGCTGTTAAAACAACTCCTCTTTTTGTGGATCTATGTTCCCACAAATCTGGTTTATTTAATGTAATTGTAAATCATTTGTAAGGCAGTCTGAAAGTTTGTAACTCAGAAGTAGGAGAATAGTGTGGAAAGAAACGCTTTGCGCTCCATTGTAACAGTTTTGACAGGGAATTAATAAGAGATGCAACTCTGATTTGTGGGATCCATGTGGTATGAGTTTTATAATTTGTTCTCTCCTTTGTTTTCATATGTAAACTATTATGTTCATCACTCATTCATAAACATTTCTTTTGAATGTTTTCAATATAGAAAGGTAGGATCCATTTTTATGCCCTGCCTTGGGAAATCATTCATACTCTGTGTTTTTCTTCTGTTTGAAAAGGATCCATCTTCTATGCCCTTTTCAGCTCCTCACCAGTCTTTCCATCTCATCCTTATTCAACTTTATTTTCTAAAAATTTCCTGCCTACCTTGCCCCATGAAATACCTTGTGTCTTGATTTAATTCCCCAGTTTCAATTGTTCCATTTTTATCCCATACATTCCTGAAATATAAATTCATTCATTTTATTAAAACCTTTTCTCCATATTATACCTAGCCTAAATCAGTCCATTATTTTACTTTGTTTAATATCCATTTCATGGAGAGAGCCCTCTCCTGTCCTTGTAGGGCTAGCTACAAGGTTGAGCGTGGTTTAGATGTTACCCTGCTTTGCCCTTTTTTAGCCTGGGGTCCAGATCAGGTGCTAACATCTCTGGTGACCATACTGGGGACGTGAGATCTAACTGTCTTCGAGCTTATGTTCTCGGTGCTCAAAATTGAATGTGTTATTTCTATTTTCAAAGGAAAATCGAATAGAGGCTCTGTAAGAGGAGAAAAGTCATATTCAGGCCGTGTGTTATAAAGAGTATTGAAACCTTTGTTAAAGGTTAAACTCGGGTTATATCAAATGCGATGAAACTTTTGAAATATTTGTAGTTGAAGTTAAAAAGCCTTTATTCTTTAGCTGGTGGAGTAATATTAAGTGGGACCCAGCCTAAATTAACGCGAGGAGTTAAAGCGCAATTCATTTACCGCTAGTGGGTTTCAGGAAACCATATCGCCTATATCACGCCACTTTTGGCCCAGAGCAAAATCACTTCAAAAAAACGCGATCCAGTGGGATTAGGGCACGTCATCTCCCCAATACCGCCCATATCGTGCAACTTTCCTGGGTTAAACTTCGGCCTTTGAAAAAAAGCGAAATCGACGACAATCGTCCGATCTGAAGAGCCTTAGATCTGACAGCAATCACACGCTTAAGAGCACGAGCAATAAATCAAGGTATGGCCCAACGGTTTTATATTATTTAATGTTATTTTATTCATAAAAAGCCAAAAAGTGGATGCGTGGGCCCTCGTTGAATAAAATATATGTCGCGTTGGTAGAATAAAAACATTTCATGTTATAAGTTCGAAGGTTGATGTTTTTAAAGGTAATCACGCCATTATAGGGTTCGTTTAAGTATTTTTAAGTGTATTCCCCTGTGTCCCAATAATCTATAAAGATTTGCTCGCGAGTTCTGAATATTATTGCAAGCGGACATTGTTAAAGCACATTGGAAGGGAAAATAATTTCAAGCACTTGTTCCAAAGTCATAATGTATTTATGGTGTCAAAGCATAAAGTCAAATCAACCTAGTAATATATTCCATGGTAAAAGAATGACAGAGTATCATATCTGAATGTTGATGGTGAACAACAATCAGATGCATATGAAGGCTGAATTTTTCACCTGGCGACTCCAACTTAATGTAAAGACTCCACTAGAGGACTGAATCTTTCTGCAGGAAAATGGAAGGATCTTACACAAAGTTCAGGTATTCAAAGTGGAATGGTATTCAGGATCTAATCTGATTTCTTGTAAATTATTTCTTTGATTTTCTTGAAGTTGTCCTGAAACTTTTTCAGAATTTGCTGCATGATAAAGGTGACCAAAATCTTGGTTCTACCTATTCAAAAAGTATAAATACTGAGGTTCCTTTTGATCTTGGCCTCCATCCTTTTTCCAAAAATTATGATGACCCTCTTCAAAATGATGAGCCTAAAGAGACGAAGACTCATCCTCTAGCTCTTGTATATACTCCTACTCTGAGTTTTGATGGTGAATGTGACAACATAAATGCTGAGCAACATGTGTAGAATGTTGAGACTTTCCTAGACCTTTTTGAAGTTGATGAAGAGGATGTCAGTATTAGGATTTTTTCTCTTTCTTTGCAAGTCAAAGTCAAGAGTTGGTTTAAAACCCTACCCGAGGCAAGCATCTCATATTTCTAGCAGTTCGTCAAAGTATTTCTCGACAGATGGGTGGTAAAACAAAACCTGTTCCCGATTTTAAAAGAGAATTCCCAGCTGAAAAGATAGTTAGGGGAGACAGTACAATAGTTTTCTGCCAGGTTCAATCGATTCTATTGTTTGATACCTGTCGATATAAGACCTCCTCCTGGCTCAGCTCTTTTAAATTACCCGGGCGCTTTTGATCCAGAAATGGAGTTTCAGCTGAGAGAAAGGAACTTAGCAACACTTGAAGAGATACAAAACAGCGCAGTAGATGTAGAAGCTAATCTATTGATCAGAAGATAAAAGCTGAAGGAAGAAGAAAAGAAGAATGTTGCAGAGCACCTGACACATTCAGAGGTAAATTTGACCTTTTGGTAAGCGCAGTGGAAAAGATGATGTGAAAAATCACTACAAGGAATGAAAATGACATTCAAGAAACAAGTGGTTGATCCAAAACATGTTCTTTCTTATCCCAGTTTTCATCGATCTAAAAATGACTGTGTTATAGAGCATCTCGGAGATGAGAGATATGTTGATATGACATGTATGCTTGATGATATGTTTTATGTTGATGATTTGGCAAAGTTTGATCAATACGATGATGATGATTATGTTTTCCAAACAAAAGCTAATCCTGTAGAGAAATTGACAGTTGGTTTATGGGAGGAAGTTAAGTTTCAACAACTTGAAAAAAGTAATCATCTAATGCATATCATCCAGGAAAATGATGAAGGAAATCTGGAAAATATGGAAGTAAGTGGGGGATCTCTGCCTCTTTGTTTTTCTTCAATTCAGTTCATCAAAGATAACTTTCATGCAATTAGAAATCAACAATCTCTCAGATTTAATGTTGAGGTTGAGATAGATAATGAAATTCTTGGGCAAGTCGTCAAAGAGAAATCTTCTCGTGAAACGATTGATGAGATAATTTGCGATATAAAATCCTCCCTAGATCCAGATTTGTAGCCACCAAATGCAATTGAAGGTCAGATTTCAGATAAAGGCTTGGAAGCTGAAACATATGATCTAATGATGCAAGATTATTTTTTACCCTTATGTTTTGAAGCATTTCAGTTCTTAAAGTAGAATTTTCATAATATCTCTAAAGAAAAATATGAGTAGTCTGTAGAATGTCATCGAGTCTCATTAAAATCAATAGTTATGTCACAACAATCTTTTCAAGTTTTTTATGACCCTATAGCTCATGTGTTGGAAAATGTTTGCTATAAAATTCCTCCTCCATTGGCTAAACATGTGTCAGAAAGGAGTGTTGACACTAACTTTATTCAAAAGCTGACTTCATTGTCTTGTTCAGCAGGCGTTTCATTACTAAGCTCATATCAAGGTTTGCAATCATATGAGGAGACTAATGAAAAATACTTTTGTTTTGTTTGGGATCATCAGCAGAGATTGGTTATTCACGAATTTCAAGATCCTTTTGTCAACTTGCTGCAATCATCAGAGAAAGACAGTACAGGTGTTAGGAAAATTTTAATATCAAGGTATGAAGATTACCTAGAGCAGAGAAGTGATGTATTAATGGAAATCAATAGATATTTTTATGAAGACGCTTTCGCAACATTCTTGAGGTCATCCAGTCAACTCATGCTTTGCAAGTTTATCAAGATTCAACTTGATTCCAAGTTTCCATGGGAGTTTCCTTTCAGTTCTTCTTTCTACTTGCTCATTAGAAAGCACTTGGGGAGAATTCAAATAGCAGCCAGGATGCTTACATGGTTGCATTGGTTGTTCCATTTCACTTGATCAGGTGATGAATAGAACAATTAGAGTAGGTTTGATGAATAAGCTCAAATCACGAGCATCTTTCAAGTTTTTCAATTGTGTTTTAGTCATGTCTTAAAGTCAGTTTGGTTTTATTTCAGTTTTCAGTCTTAGTCTTGAGACAGAGTCAGTCTGCATAGTGTTAGTTCTCAGTATTTTTGACTCCATTGCCCAACGAATAAGGCTACTTGGTCTACGGTTTTCTTGGCACCTCCAAGGATCTACCATCCCCATTGGAGCCAATGTTAGTGTCAGTCTAGTCATACTGCCATCAGTGATCAAAATTTCTCTTTTTCATTTGCATATTAGGAGTCCCATACCAATAAATTTCACCATTCCACTAGGTCATGGATTCATTGATGGTAGTGATTTTTCGTCAGTTTCCCTCATGTGAAACTTACTGATTCTCCTCTCTATGGTCTTTAGTCATGAGACACTCTTTTTCTCTTAAAATAATATCATTAGGTCATAGGGTTGGTCTCATTAGGTTCTAGGGTCTCATCATAGTCAAATTAATGAGTCAAGTGTCAATAAATATCAACAAGGTCATGAGGAAATCAATAAACTCAAAGTCACAGCACCTGGAAGATCAAAGATATATTTTATTCAGTTTGATGTAATTTTCACCTCAAAACCATGTCTTGAGGTGAAAACGTGATACTTTGCCTTTATTATCATTCATTATGTAATTTTATATCATCATATGTAATAAGTCACACTTCAGAAGCTGCTATCTCCATCAAGTCATCACCCTGTCTTCAGAGAAGTTTTCCACAGCATTTTCAACATCAAATCATGCTCTAAGTAGATCCAGCAGAAAGATCCCGGAAAGAGCTTTCCAACTATATATTACACTCTCAAAACTGATTTCCGGATTGAAATTTATGCCTAAGTGAAGTAAAAAGTCCCCTATACCCCTAAACAATCCCCTTTTCATCCTTTCCCTTAAACTTTATTTTATTAAAGTTTAATATTTTTTCTTATAAATCCCTTTTTCCCCCTTCTGATTACAAAATCGCATTATAAAAAATCAAATGCGAATAACTAAACCACTTCCCCCCATACCATAGGACTTTATAATAAAATTATATAAGTCCCGCCATTCCCAAACCACTTCCCCTCCATGCTTTGAAACATTATAATATAAATCAAAGTTATATTATAAAAGCCCCCCGCCGATACCTTCCCTTCCCTTTCCAATTGCATCGCAAAATCTTATGGGTGCACTCCAATTGGCCCATGCCAAAAGCCCCAATGTGATTATGTTAAGTCACTCCCGATTGTAAACTTTCGATGGAACCCCTCTGATGTATATCTTGACCGTTGATATTATCACCCCATCCGACGGCCCACAGCCAATCGGAACATCCCTATTGGCACTTCCAAAAATCCCCTTCCCGATTGAGTGCTCCCGATTGTATATTCCCCGATTATCCCTCCGCCGTCGATCTGCCTGATGATCTGACGACTCACAATTCATCGCCCAATCGGCATCAGCATTTTCACATATGTTATACTCCGTTCCCCTCCTATTCCGATCCCGATTGACCTTCAGGCCCACCACATTAACTTCTGCCTATTCAAATGAAAAGCGCTTTTCCCTTTATAAAAAAAATAAAAGGATTTTCAAAGGTTTTTTAAAGTACTTCATCGCATCGGAAGTTTTTAAAGGCCTCTACTCCCTTTTCTGCTCCAACCCCATTGCGATTACACTATCGGACCTTCCCAAATCACATCAGAGTTTTTCTTTGGCGTTGTTTATATATATATTCCCATTCCTCTGATGCCCGATTGCAATAGTTCCATCACAACGCGTATTGTAAAATGCTCCACTGTATATTGCATTCCCTCTGCCTATTGGTTCCGATTGCGATTGTGACTCAGCCCCACCTCCTTTCCCTTTGTTCCTTCCATTTAAAAAATCAGTTTTCCCTTCACCGAAGGCATTATTTCATTCTATTTTATTTCAAAAGTCAGTTTTCTTCAAACAAATCATGGAAATCAACAGTTAGTTGGCCGAGAACTAAAATAAAACAAATATTCCTACAACAGCAAAGAAATAGGGATTTTCTCCTCAAATCAACTATTTATCATTCAACAGCGTAATTGTGAAATCTGCCCAAATAGGTCAAATGTATTGCTGTCCCTTATTTTCAGGGGCAGGATGTTAGATTTCTTTTCTATCATTGCACTTCAGTTATTCAGCTGTTAAAACAACTCCTCTTTTTGTGGATCTATGTTCCCACAAATCTGGTTTATTTAATGTAATCGTAAATCATTTGTAAGGCAGTCTGAAAGTCTGTAACTCAAAAGTAGGGGAATAGTGTGGAAAGAAACGCTCTGTGCTCCATTGTAACAGTTTTGACAGGGAATTAATAAGAGATGTATCTCTGATTTGTGGGATCCATGTGGTATGAGTTTTAGCACTTGTTCTCTTTTTTGTGTTCATATGTAAACTGTTATGTTCATCACTCATTCATAAACATCTCTTTTGAATGCTTTCAAGATAGAAAGGTAGGATCCATTTTTATGCCCTGCCTTGGGAAATCATTAATACTCTGTGTTTTTTTTCTGTTTGAAAAGGATCCATGTTCTATGCCCTTTTCAGCTTCTCACCAGTCTTTCCATCTCATCCTTATTCAACTTTATTTGATAAAAATTTCCTGCCTACCTTGCCCCATGAAATACCCTGTGTCCTGATTTAATTCCCCAGTTTCAAATGTTCCATTTTTATCCCATACATTCCTGAAATATAAATTCATTCATTTTATTAAAACCTTTTCTCCATTATTATAACTAGCCTAAATCAGTCCATTATTGTAATTTGTTGAATATCCATTTCACGGAGAGAGCCCTCTCCTGTCCCTGTAGAGCTAGCTACAAGGCTGAGCGCGGTTTAGATGTTACCCTGCTTTGCCCGTTTTCAGCCTGGGGTCCAGATCAGGTGATAACAGGACTTCTGACACTTGACTTAAATGTTAGTAGAGTGACGCTATCTCAAGCGTTTCATATTGGTTTCAATTTCGATGTTTCATCAATCGTCGCTCTTCCGACGAAAACAAGCGTCTCTAGTACGACGCTTCCAAACGTCTCTAGAGCCTCTTTTGATGATTAACATTCATCGCTCTTATGAAATTTATGTTCGTCACTAGTCCGACGTTTAAGTTTTTCGCTAGTTCAATGCCTACGTTCGTCGCTAGTCTGATGCTTCCGATGCTTACGTTCATCACTATCTCGATTCTTATGTGCATTACTAGTCTGACACTTATGTGTCTCGCTAGTCCTAAATTTCAAACATATTGACAAAAATAAATTTCATCGCTATTCCGATGCTTAAGTTGGTCACTATTACGATGCTTAATATTATAGATAAAAAAAAAAATGTCTAGAACCTTGCTTGGATTACCATCTAGCTATGGTTGGATAGGTTTATTAGGTGTTAAATGGCAAGGTCTGCATATAAAATATAAGTTGTAATAAGTCATGCCACTCTTCTCTTCTGCGTAAGAGGTGTTGGGTGTGTTATTGAACCCCTATTGATTGTCATATATTTTGTAATTTCTTGTTGTAACTATGGATGTGGTTGTTTCTTATTTCTATAGCTATTTAGTGATTTCTAAGCTAAAAATCTGCAACATTGAAAATATTAATTTAATAAGCAACACAAATCAATGAAAATCATGAGGACCGAAATCCGAATTCTCACTTTATTTGTGGTAAATACATGCAGAGCTACTGATACAGTAGCTAATTAACATCAATTATTTTTCCATAGGATTATGCCACTACTATCATCATTAACATTGATTATTTTTCTATAGCATCGTCTAGTGATGGAAACTGAGTACTATTCTGCTTTATTGAATCAGTGTGGCTCCTTCATATTATGGGTGAGCTATTGAATCTGGTACACGAAATTGAATATATAGAAACAAGTTAAATAGAATGAAGATGATTATTGAAGTAATGATAAGAAACACAAATCGATGAAAATCATGAAGACCACAATCCAAATTCTCGCTTTTTTGTGGTAAATACATGCAAAGCTACTGATACAGTAGCTAATTAACATAAATTATTTTTCCATAGGATTATGTCGCTACTATCATGATTAAAATTAATTATTTTTCTATAGCATCATCCAGTGATGGCAACTGAGTACTACTTTTCTTTATTTGAATCAGTGCGGCTCCTTCATATTCTGGGCGAGCTATTGAATCTTGTACATGGAATTGAATATATAGACACGAGTTAAATAGAATGAAGATGATTATTGAAGTAATGATAAGGTAGCTATATATTTAACTTACTGTGTGTAGTCAAGAAGAGCGGTAACGGGATCGATGGGGAAGAAGAGATCGAGAGCACAAGAAGAGAGAAGGCCTTCAATTTTGTTAGGGTTAGGTATCGCAAGGTTCCTGACATTTTTTTTTGACCCTTCAATTATAGAGCAATGCCAAGCCGGAAAAAAAAGTGCAGAATGACAAACTACATTAGTCATCGATGCCCCTGGAAAAAACCCATTCTAGTATACAATGAAAGATGCAAGAGGGATTTTTATTTTGCACAACCTAAGTGGAGGATAATTGCCCTTGTATCATTCTATCTGGAGCTTTTGTTGATCATTCTCATATGTTTTTTTCAAGATGTTGTTGAGGGTTCTTAATGAAAATCTATTCCCAGATTTTCGTAAAGATTCTACTGTCCTGGGGGTGTACAAGACAAATCAAAATTAAAAATAAATTGAAAACATTTTTACAATGAATAGAATTGTACTTTAGAATAACTAGAATCTATTCACTACCACAGAGTTCATATTGGATGAACTTATTCAACCCCTGAGATTGATCTGTTGGTCAGTCCATTTCCACTGTCAAAAAGTGGGGAAGAGTCAATTTACACAAAATTCAACACCATGCAGTCATATCACTTGCAGACTGCAGACAATACAGATCTTGCTGTCCCAGGTAACTTTCCCCATAAATAAAAATAAAAATAAAGTGAAACCATATTAAAATACATGAATTTCTACTTATGAATCATCAAAATTCATTATCAAAAGAAAAACACGCTTCAAGCTAATTGGAGAGTATGGATAATTTGTCAGCATTTTGGCTACCACGGTAAAAAGCCCTGACACAACCCGGGTCCAAGCACCAACAACACATCTTCCCCGAAAAAAAGAAGAGAGAATGGACTTTCTTTAGGATTGACTTCTTTCTGAAGGTCAGAAGTTAGAACCTTAAAGAAACTACATGGCTTTGGCTAAAGGCTGCCACTACATGATTGCAATGGATCGACTTGAATGTAATTTTTTAATACCGTAAGATCCATATTTTCTTCTTTCAAGCTTTTAATCTTCTTATTTATCCTCTTCATCTTGTCAATCAATGGATCAGTTGGGAGATGTAGAAAAATTGACTCATCAAGCAGAGGATCGAGCTCAAATTTGCGAGTATGCTCATGGACATTCGACTAATATGGGTTGCCTTCAAGCTAGGGGTATGCTTGAAATTGGCGAGTATGCTCACTAACATTCCCCTCTACAAGAAAAATAGGACAATAAGAGACATCTATAGAGGAAACTTTCAACACTTGCAAACTATTCAAAAGTAAACATAAATTATCTACAAAAAACAAAAGCAACAATTATAGGAAAATGATTGTCCCAATATAGTGTTTTCTGTTTATTATTGATTCCCTATTTATTTGAGAGAAAAAATACCTTTTATGGTCCTCTGTGCATTTGCAGTAGAACAAGCGATAACCACAACACCAATCATACCATTCACCATATATCAAGGATTGAAATTTTCCACATAGATCACACACTATACCAGAATCCCACAGCCAAGGTTTGGATTTTTCTAGCTTAATTAAAGCTTCAAAACGTGATCGGTCAAAATTCTTGCAATCTAGAGTGCTTGAAATTCCTTCACTGCTACAAGCTACTTCAACTTTTCCACTCGCATTCACAGGGCACAAATCTATATTTTTATGTTTTCTTACATCTCTAAGAGATTTTTTATCAGAATTATCGACTTATTGAATCTTCTCATTGTCCTTATGGCTAAAGGATTCTTTCTTTCTGTGGTTGCGGGTTTATTCCTCGTCTGTGATTTCTTCCCCTTTCCCATGTGGTCGCGGCACGCCTCGGGTGAGACGCTCTGTTCTTCCCGAACAGGGTGAAAATGCCGGCGTGTTACTAGACTACACCGGACCCTTGTTGGCCACAACCCTGTGAACCTGGGTCTTGCCCGCGAGACCTTATTTTTCGCCAACAGTTAGATAGTTAGGTGCTCTTGAAGTAACACAATCTCTTAATTTCTTACCTCCACTTTCTTGTAGTATGACATTTTTGAACAGAAAAACTACATTGCATGCATCATTATCTGTAGATTCATCTTCACTGGAGATAAATTCAACTATGCTACACTTATCTTCTTCCAATTTAACAGTACAATTCTTTATATTTTTAGAGGATTGAGAAAAAGAGGGCCGTCCCACATTTACATTCTTTACTACTTCATCTCTCCCTCTTGCATTTGCCACAGATGTAGTTATACACTCTAAACCAGACTCCAGCTTGTGTGAACAGAAATTATTTCCATAGTACAATGTTATTTGCAGACAACCACCCTCAATATTGTTTAAAGGATCATTTATGCCATTATCATGAGATATCTCTTCTTGCACTGTGATATTAACACTGCTCCCAGACACATTAATTTTTCCATGCAAGCCATGGAGAGAAATATTTTCAACGCATTCATCTTCAGAGTTAGCAATTATGATGAGTGATCCAGATAATTCTTTCGTACTCTCAAATTGAATGCCTTGAGGGACATTTAAATTAGCACCAATACCGCAGTCGACAGGACCAGAAGTACTAATAGCTTGTAACTGAGAATCTACAGTGGAGAGAGACACTCTGAATATATAAATTTAACTCTGATATAGTATTATAGGTGTCATTTTGGAAAGAAATGAGATTAAAATTCCTTATATTAGCTTTACAGTAAAAGGTTCCCATCATGATAGGCATACCTTCTGGACACAAAAATGTATCTTTCTCATTGTAAGGAAATTTTTTGACATGTGAAGTCTTATCATCACCTTCATTTGGTGGAACAACATGCGCAGTCACCGAGCTATTATCCTCATAGTAAACAACAAGATAGTAAGAGAGGATGTTTCCAGAACAAAATATTCTGATATGAAGTGCATTTGACTTCAATTATATAGCCAATATTAACTTACCTGAGATGGATGATGTACCCAAATTACTATGATGCAGTACTATGCACCGTGGTTCTTTTGTAGGTGAATAATGGCAATTTTTAGTAGTACCAGAATCCATGTCTATATTTTTTTTCTAGTAGATTCAAATTAGGTAGTGTTATCATTGCATTTGATCCACTAAAAAAATGAATTTTCTCCTTTGGTTGAGGATAAGATGAAGAATCAACATTAGGACTCCAAATTAAATGAAAGCAAGAAGAATCAGCTAAAAGTCCATCAATACCATCTTGCCTTATTTTTTTCTTAGAAGAATGAAAACCCATTAAATTTAATTGTGTTGGAGATGACCCCTCTCTATTTATTTCTCCTTCAAAATCAGGAAGGGAAAGTTTTAGATCATTTAAAAAAATTATTTCTACCTTAATCCTGAACTTTGAGGAGCTTTTAAGCTAAGTTTCAACCACTGGTCTTGATATTATTTAGGTTTAGTTTGTCCAGAAACAAATTTGACCTTTTCCAAAGCACAACTTGACCATAATTTTTTTTCTCATCAATATTTGAAGAACCTTCCCTATGTTCATACTGTGCTTTTGCAAGTCCAGGATCACAATCATCTCAATTCTGGACACAGTGACCTGCATATGGAGAACTTGATGCACTCTTCATGCATCCTCTGATGGGTGCAACTTCCTTACATTTGGTGCTTTTTTTTTTGTGCAGACCAAACTGGGAATCATTACATGTAATCCCCATACAATCATAACATGAACATACAAATACCCTTGTATGGCACCCATGTGCCTGTTTTGGTCAAGAACAACAATTTCTCCTTCTATGGGGAGCACCTTCATTAGCCTCACTTGAATAATGTTTGTGCTTCCTCTTCCTGCTATTACAAGAATGCATATTACAACAAAAAGTGAAGTTTCATGGAAAACATTGGGAATAACTATGTTCAGTCACATAAGTGCTTATTCTTTCAAGGAAAGCATGTGATTTACAGGCGAGACTCGATTTTTTCCTTCGGTTTTTTACTTCCTTGATGTCATGATCATACTTTGAAGTTGAATTACATTTCCTGCAATACCTATCAAGGGATATAGAGTGTGATCTTCCATTTCTACTTCCTGACGTTGTCCTACTCCTACATCTCCTCCTCATGATAGGCATACCTTCTAGACACAAAATTGTATCTTTCTCATTGTAACAAAAATTTGTGAGATGTGAAGTCTTATCATCACCTTCATTTGGTGGAACAACATGCCCAGTCATCGAGCTATTATCTTCATAGTAAAAAAAAATATAGTAAGAGAGGATGTTTCCTCGTTTTAGCTAAGCTACATCAATGACCTTTTTAAATAGTGGTAATTGTTAGATAAATTCTCTGCCCATGTATGAACGGTATAGAAAATTAAAATTGCACCCATTTTGAAAGAACCAAAATTGAACCTGATTACCAAATTCTACTACTTCTTCGATAGATAAGGTAAATACTGCATTGATAAAAGGCTTCTCGTAGCCTTTATAGCTTGGGATCAGTAAATGAACATGCTATGAGATATGAAACTCATTATCACTCTGAAAAAGAAATTTTCTTTTCAGGTACATAGTATCTGTCCATGAGATGTTTCGAGATCAAGTTTTGGGTTTCTTTAGCTCAGCTAGAAAATTTATTCATCTTTTCTCATCTTTCTCTACCTTTGGTCTACAATAAATTGGTATCAACTCCTCAATATTGATGCCAACTTTGCAAAATTATCAAATTCCCAGTGCCCAATGAGTGAACCTTATATATTGAGTAGTGGAAGGTATGAAAAAGGATTGCAAGACCTAGGATGATGAATATAAACTTAACCTTCTTATATTGAAACCGTTGGTAGAGTGCAAGACCTAGGTTGGCATTGTCAGTTGAGCTGGTGGCCTCCACATTCACCCATTTTTGGGAGTGTCATTCCACACTTGATTTGGAATTCATCAACTGCATGACATTGTCTTTGGAAAGTCAAGACATTACCGATTCAACTGTTCACCCATCATAGCTTAATTCTGAGCTTAATCCTTAAAACAACATAGAAATTTATCACTCTTTGCTGATTATATCTCATCTAAATTTCACCAACATTTTCAACTGATCACATCTCAAACCCTAAGTAGTTCTTAAAAGCTTATCTAACCCATTAATATCCATCAAACCTTTCATATGCAAGACAAACATAGAGAAAAGGATCAGGTTTCGATCCAAATCATGACCCTATGCAAAAAAATGTTAACAAAATATCAATGCTACAAATTTAAAATAAATCCTCAAGAGCACCACAACATTCTAACTCCAGATAATGATAGGGGACCTCCCCAAGATTCACTTAGTTTTATAAGTTCACTACTACTTGCAGAAGTAATCAACTAACTACCCACCTAGAAAAGAGATGAGGTACAAACACCAATACCTCAGCTGTAGAATGAAAAACAAAATCTAGTCTACCATTTCTTTGTGAACCTCCATACCCTCTCAAAGAGGAGGCATCATGTTTAGCACCTACTCCTTCCAATGCCCAACAACTTCTCATGGATCAGTCATATACCTCCCAGTTCACTATAAAATTATAAAATTCTCCTCAGAGTCTATATTTGGTAGATTGTTCATGTGAAATTGGGCACTAATATTGCCAAACATTTGGCACATACATATGGTATTATGATAAAAAGAGTTTCATAAATAGCACAGGTGGACCTGAATTCAACAACAATCCATCCAATGTCAATTTGATGCTACAAGACCTCTTCTGTTATAACATGAAAACTAAGATAGACGCTAATAAAATTTATTTTGAAAGAGTGGGACTCTATAATTCAATTCAGATTTACTCGTAATAGTCACATCACCATTCCATCTTGTAGATTTACCCCAATAGTCATAACACCATTCCAACTTGTCTTTCTCATAGAAAGAAGGTAATTTTGGTATCTTGGAGGCCTTATGTTAGCATTCCTGAACAAAATATGTGAAGCCTATTATAATTTATTCCTTTGTAGCTATAAGACACCAAACTTGGATTGTGAATTGTAATGTACACGTACACAAGTAGGCAACATGTCAGCTTTGTTAATGGAATAAATACCATTAAAGGTGGTTCCCATGTTGATTTAGTAGCAAACCAGATAACAACCCATGTGATGAACATTGTAAATAAGAAGAACAAGACAACTGTGGTGAAAGAATACATGATCAAGAATCATTTATGGATCTTTGTAAATTATTTGAATCCCAAACCAAGGAGACACCGACAAATCGTCAGAATAAATTTGGTTCAAAGTGTGAACTCTCTCAAGAGTTTTTGAAGAAAGTTGCTAAGTGTGGAGTTTTTGAGAACATATTATCATGGGCGGACTTCAAACCGAGCAAGGATATTAAGAAAAATGATTGAAGAAAGAGACAAAGGTTAACTGGCATCACCAAGCTTGATGATGCAAATGATGCAGGAAGAAGGAATTATGAGAAATGCACTCTGATTTTAATTGAGGGAGATTCATCCAAGTCCCTTGCGATGGTAGGGTTGTCTGTTTTTGGTCGAATTAATTATGGTGTGTTTCCCCCCAGAGGTAAGTGTTGAATGTAAGGGAAGCCAACCATAAACAGATAATGGAAAATGATGAGATTCACCATATCAAGAAAATCCTTGGTTTGCGACATGGAAGGAATATGATAGTGTCAAATCTCTGAGATATGGCCATCTTATGATTATGCTAGATCAGGATCATGATGGTTCACACATAAAAGGATTGTTGATCAACTTCATACACTCTTTCTGGCCATCTCTACTCAAGATTCCTTCATTTATTTTTGAATTCATTACTCATATTTTCAAGGAAACCCATAAAAATGGATGGGTATTGTCTTTCTATACCATGCCTGAGTATGAATCATTCATAGAATATCTGGGTGGATCAGCATCAGGATGGACCATAAAGTACTATAAAGGTCTTGATACAAGTTCTTCTAAAGAGGGGAAAGAATATTTTAAAAGTTTGGACAAACATAAAAAATACTTCATGTGGATAAATGAGGAAGATGGAGATGTAATTGAATTGGCCTTCAACAAGAAGAAAATAGAGGCCAGAAAGAACTGGCTAAGACATTTTGAGCCGGGAACATATTTGGACCAGACTGACACACTTATCAAGTACATCGACTTTGTAAACAAGGAACTGATCCTATTTTATATGGTTGATTTGCAAAGATCCATCCCATCCATGGTTGATGGTTTGAAACCAGGGAAAAGGAAAATAATTTTTTTCTCTTTCAAGAGAAATTTTGTTACGCCAGAAAAGGTTGCTCAATTATCGGGTTATGTCTCAGAGCATTCTTCTTACCATCACGGTGAGCAGAATCTTGCTAGCACAATTATTGGAATGGCACAAGATTTTGTTGGAAGTAACAACATTAAACTCCTTGCTCCACTTGGGCAATTTGGTATCAGAGCCCAGGGTGGAAAATATCATGCAAGCACTTGATATGTTTTCACATGCCTCTCACCAATAACATGCTTCTTGTTCCCAAAATATGATGATGTACTCTTTGACTACTTGAATGAATATGGAAAAAAATTGAGCCAACGTGGTATGTGCCAATTATTCCAATGGTCCTTGTAACTGGAAGTGAAGGAATTGGAACTAGTTGGAGTTCCTTTGTACCTAACTACAACCCAAGGGAATGTCATAAGATGTATACAATACATTGGTGGTTATATCACCATAACTAGAACAAGTAAGTAGTTGGAGCGTATGACTCAAACTACATAGTGCTAATATAGAGTGTAAAGAATGCTAATACTACATATTCAACAAGCAATGGAAGCTCAAATTATTAGGGAGAATACTAACATCACAATAGTAACTAGTATCACTATTACTACTTGTATGTATAAGCTTCTATCATATCCATAAGAGTTACTTAACCAGCTTAACTAGTATAATAGGGATATGCTTATATTCACAATACATAGAAAGTACTCTAAGATATCATGTTCAAAGCTTATAACAAGTTAAGAAATCACATTATTCTCGTAATTATGGTTACTAATATAATATCAATCATAATCAAGACTTGATAATCATGTCATGTTACATAGTTATCACGTTGGTTATGTCATTACCTATCACCATTTCATGAGTACTAGTAAGCGAAGCCTGATTACAACAAGTAGAGTTCAAGCCTGATGTTGAATATGAACTAATGCCACATCTTCATCATATCAAATATTAGGGAGATACAATATCCATATACATAAAATATACATAGAGTAAGAACCATGTATTTATTAGAGTAATTCCAGGTGATCAAGTAACATAGTATGCCCATGATATACGTAAAGCTTACATATGATATTTCTCATATTTCACCTATTGCTTAAGCTTAGAGCTTAAATACCATATATATTATGGATAATGCTTGGATATGTATAAAAATTATAGTAAGCTTAGTTGTAGTTATAAAAGGGTGTATATTACTAATATAACCATAAGCTGCTTAGTAATCATAAGGAGAGTAATACTTACAGCTTAAAGTGATACAAATATTACGTGTATTAGTTGCAACTACTCTGTTCTATCAAATTGATGCACATGTTATATATAAAAAGTAATGGTTATAGCACTATGTAACATGAACATGAGGAAACCCGATTCCATATATCGTATGGCTTAGTTAGATAGAGAATGTAGAATGATAACTAAGCTGTTTTATGTATTCAGATTAGTTATGCTTACTCAATTACACATAACACATGCAATATCTCTAGTACCAACTAATGTGATAGATCTTTTATTACCCCGGGATATAAAATATGTTCTAATTCCATTTCTTTATCATTTTTATTAGGATATGAATCACATAAGAGTCTGATTTCAATTACTAAGCTTAGATTGATCTCTGTAATAGATTGAATATGGTTAAGATATAGCTTAGATAGTGTTGAATAGGGAAACATAGACTGCTATAGAGATCAATTTCATATGGTCATGATATAGGTAGATAAATTTCACTATGGCTTGTGTAATGGTTCACTCAAATCAATGCTAAGCTTAACCAATCATACAAGATCAACTATTATATGAACATAGCAATCAAATTCTGTTTATACCTTAAGTTTTATATACACATGTTTGCATAGAGCTATTAAGGCTATGTACTTATTACTATGATTTCGGTCAGTGTTAATAATGTATGAAATGAATAGGGAAACATAAATCATTACGTCATAACAAGGAGCTTAGCTTTAACATGGAGTTCCTGGTCACTATAATCTAAGACCTATATTAAGGATATCATGTTTATATGAATATGTGTTATTCCATTACATGTAGTTACATCAATAAAGCTTGGTCACTGATTCAATGGAATTGATTCATTAGTATTAATAACATAGAGAGAATATGAAGATTTCACTTCAGAGGGCCTTTTAATGAAATTCAAACTGACTACTATAGTCAGTACAAGTAACATGCATGTTTTTGACTCAAAAGGAATCATTCATAAATATGAGACCCCTGAGCAAGTTCTGGAGGACTTATATCATATCCGTCTTGAATTCTATGACAAGAGAAAGAAAGTCCAATTGGAAAACCATCAGCTTGATTTTCTGAAATTGGAAAATAAAGTTAGATTCATCCTGGGAGTTGTAAATGGAGAAATCATAGTGAACAACAGGAAACGTGCAAATTTGCTGCTTGAATTGAAGAGAAAAGGTTTCACTCCATTCCCCAAGAAGGGAAAACATGTTGAGGTTGCTATCGTTGGGGCAATAGTAGATGATGAAGAGTCTCCTGAAGACAACATTGAGACAATAAAGGGTGTTCATGCTGCAGATTATGAGTATCTTCTATCCATGGCTTTTTGATGATTCTATGAGTGCCTATGAGAGTTTTGGCATGGGTTTTTTTAGGGATTATTCATTGATGGGTACATTTACCCTACCCATACCACTCCATATCCTGAGGCTCCTATTTGCATGATCTATTCTATTATTAATGGATCCCTTAGATTTCCTGATCCTTTGGTGGCACCAAATCCTTTAGAAGTAGATTATTATGGGGCCAAAATGTCATTTAGTGTGGTAGAGATTGCCTACTAGGTGATCCAATCGACATCTGGTAACTCTAACTTAGGTCTCGAGTATGATGTGGACCCTAATAATTATTATTTTCATATATCGACTATTGATTTTTCATATTCCCATGATCTCCTTCAAACTGATCTAACTTTGATGAGGCCATCTTGGAGGCCATGTTGGTCATTGATAAGCCTTGGGAGGAGTTACATCATCACTCATATTTTCTCCCAAGTCTGGCCGAAAATTGATGTTCAAAATCGAGTTTATACTGAAAATGTTGAGTGATACCAATCTCCCATTATGGCACATGATGTTTATTCCAAAGGGAATTTTTCAAACATCTTCAATACTATACCCATCAGCATTTTAGTCAAAATATACCTTAGTGATGCTCTTGATTAGATTTCGGTATTGCTTTAACGGAAGGTATTCCATCCAGTAAGGAAATGTAGGTAAGTCTTCAGGTTACGCCTAGCTTTCAATTAGCTCGAGCTCACCCTTATGAGAAGAAAAGGAAATAAACCTGCATATGTGCTAAAATAGGAGGGAAAAAACTGAGAAAAAATGATGCTCCTTGAATCTTTAGACAAGTAGTAAAAAACCAAAGAAAAAAATACCAAAAAATCTGTAACTGCTGAAAAAACAAATTCTCAATCAACCACCAACAATTAGGCATCGACTGCCTCTATTACTACAACTAATGTACATAATGAAATTACAAAACCTAAGCATGGAGGTAGCAATAAAGGGGATGCGAAAAATAACATGGAAGTGGAAAGAGACGAGGATGATGAATTAGTTACCAACTTGCATATTCGGTTGGAAGCCTACAACCATGGCTTATCAGTGTTCAACGTTCAGGGCGAGTCTAGTTCCGCAGGGCGTTGGGCAGTTTGACACGATCGAGTCGGGTTCAACCCGAGTCTGTGTGTAGAACAATGACAACATTCGAAACAATGATTCAAAGGGTGTAGCCGAAATAGGGAGGCTGGGTGAAATTTTTTTAGGCAGGAGAATTAAAATAAAAAATAAAAAATTAAATGTAAATAATAATATTTAAAAAAAGAAGAAGAAGAATAAGAAGAAGAAAAGAAAAGAAAAGAAAAAAGTTTAAAGTTTAAAATTAAATGTAAATAAAGGTGCCAAATGATTTGGGAGTGCTAACAATTTGTATACAAGGTAGAAATATCGTTTGAACTAATGTTCCCTGGATTTTTGTGGGTATCATCCCCGAAAATCGATGGAGAATCATTTGGTTGTCGGGGTCAAGAGTGGTTCGCGGGGAGATTGATGTATGACACAACTTGATGTCAAATAAGCCTATGCCCCAAAATGTACAACACATATTTTTGATCCATTAAAATATAAACCTTGATGCATTCTATTTTTGAGGGAATGGGTTAAATATATGAATTGATTCATTATATATATTTAAGTTTCCCTTTGTGGATCAAATCATTCTATAAATGGTCAAAAGTGTAAGGGAATTCCACCTAGCTCATTAAATAAATTTTAGAGCCTTCTTAAGTTAAAAACTATTCATTCCTTTTTGCAAAAAAACAACCATAGTGTTTTGAGACATCCATAGGCTATCAGATATACTTCATGGTAATTCTTTTCAATCAAAAAATGGAAATGAAAAAAAAAATGTAGTTAAGCCATGAATAGGCATGCAACTTAATCCATGGGGTCCTAAGGTCTCTATGGCCTAGGATTTGGGACAAAATTTAGTGGGACATGATCCACAAAATACCATAACATTCCCTAAGTGTGGATATTGTGAGCGATTCAAATCGAGGCTTGGAAAATTATCTAATTTTTCTATGTTTCGTATACATGGTAATAAATATGGCATTAACCACAAACACATACCCTCATAACCAATACCTAGTTCTCTAAAAATAAAATGTTTCCAATATGCTCAATTAGAGGTGAAGGATTCTCCTAGGAGGTCAATGTGTTGGTTTGGGGTGTTATTTTCAGCCTTGGATACTTGGTGGTTAAGTGTTTGAAGGGTTAAGGGTTAAGGTCCAAGGGCTTTAGGGTCGAAGGATTTAGCGGTTAAGGACTTAAGATCTAGGGGATTTAGGTGTTTAAGGGGTTAGAAGTTAAGGTGTTTAAGGGTGAAGGATTAGTGGTTAATGGTCACAGGTTAAGAGGATAAGGAGTTATGGCTTACGAGGTTCATCGATTATAGGTTAGGATTTATTTTATTAATATTTAATGAGTCAAGGGGTTTATGGGTTATGAGTTATGAGTGTAGGGTTAAGATATTATGGATTGGGGATTAAGGGGATATGGAATTCAATGGTTATGGGTTAAGGGCTTATGGTTTGTGATAATTGGACTCATAATCCCCTTATCACCACTATTGGGGGTTCCCCTATCAATTAATCTCGCTACCTTCCCTCTAGGTCCCCTAGCCCCTATGAAATTAGGTCCTAAGCCCCCTTCTCATTCTCTAATGCTAGGATTGTAGATCATAGTAAACCATGCTTGCACCTCTGAATTATACCCATCCATGCTACCTTTGTGTCTCCTTGCCTCATTCTTTCACATTCCCCAAGGCATAAATAAAATATTTGGATATATCTTGGATGACTTGTCACATTCCACTAGCTTCATGCATGAATAGGAATTACCATCATTTAAGAATATTTTGGAGGGTTTTCATGGCATAGTCAAGGGTCACATTTACAAAAAAGAGAGCGTTCAAGTATATATTTGAGGGATTAAGGAATATAGGGTTGTTGATAGGGAAACAATTCCACCTTGCCAACAAGGGGGAATTAGGGTTTAAGGGGTTAGGGGTTAAGGGGTTAGAGGTTTAGGGTTTAGGGGGTTAAATGGGTTAGGCGTTTAGAGGCTTAGTGATCTGAAAATGGGTTGGATAACTTGTTACGCTTTTCAAGAACCTCCCATAAAAGATCTAGCTTGTACTTGACTTTTGCGAAATTTTATACTTGAAATAGGTGTATGATTTTTAACTGTTAAAGTGTCTTAAGTCCATTTTTTTTCTGAAATTACACATGTATAACATAAATATAATGCATAAATAAAAAATCCACACATAACAACAAAATTAATCTAGGAGTTCACCCGAATATTGTGGGCTACGTCTCCTAGAGCTTTTGTCATCTTGATTTGGCTCTTTGGGATTATGTGAAAATTTATTTTACAAGTTCCACACTTAACTCCAATGGTTACTAAACTAAACCAAAGGTATTAGATACCATCTATTTCCATGTCATGGCTGTCCTCACCCTGCAAACAGATATATGCTCCCTTAGACTTGATTCCTTCTGTCGGTGCTCTGAGCTACCCTGAGCTTCTCCAAGGAACTAACTACTTTAGAATTATTTTATGTCCTTGAAACATCACCTAATATCTCCAGCACACATTAGACACCAAATATCGACTGATCATTCGCTCAAAACGAGCACTGCATCCTCGACTTAGGCCTTCCTCCACGGTTTGCCCTATGCTGCCCAAAAATTCCTTATAGCTTATAGAGCTTCAAAAGTCTTAAAATGGCTCTGAAAATGGCCTCCATCTGCTCCAGTTTTTCCTCCAACACTTTTCGGCAACCCCTAGCACTAGGGTCACCGAAAACGTCTCTGATGGGTTCTCTACCTCTAGAAGTCCTCAAAAGCTTTTGAAAACTCCATAAATGGATTCATAATGCTAATTAAAATCAGAAATGACTATTGGTTCACTGCATAAGGTCTCTAGCTGCCTTGGCTAGGCCTCGAACTGCTGCTAGCAAAAGATGGCAATGATGGCCCCTGGAACTTCACTGAAGAATATCGGCCTTCAAAAGTCCTCTACAGGCTCTAAAAACCACACCATTAGTTCCATAACATATGAAACATCCAAAATTTACTATTTTATTTCTAAATAAGGCCTCTAACTCCCCTGGCTAGGCCTCAAACTATTGCTGCCTCCTGGTGGCCCTAGTGGCCCCTTGAACTTCACTGAAGCAAAAAACTACTGAAAAGTTTTCTGATGGCTCTAAAACCCACTTCATTGAGTCTGGAATGTTGGAGATAGTAAAAATTGACTATTGGCACTCCAAAATTGGACGAATCTAGCTCAAGATAGAGCATGAACTCATTTTTCCCAATAACCCCTAAAAATCCTCCACCAAAACTGGAGGAACTTGAGTTAACTAAAGATAAATTCAGCATTAAGGAAAAAATTGGCACGACCTCCAGAATATCCACCATGTAAACCGTTGGCATTAAACAGAAGCGGTTAAAGTGGGCACATGGTCGAAAACTTTACAGTCGAGTTAAGTGTTAGAGAAAAACACTCTGAAACCGTCGCATGTGACAAGGTTCATGAATTGTCAGGGCCGTGACTTTGTGTTGGCGGTTAGACCTTTGATCCGTAGTCTTGGCACTAAGGCCACATGGGGGAGGGACTGCCCCCTTCGAACCCCCAAACCATAACTCCGTTAACGATAATATAAACTACCATCCTAATGTTGTTAAGAAACATGCGTAGGAGAATTGGTTAAGGCTTGTGCGCTGCAGTGGGGAGGTCCTGTGTTCAATTCCAGTGTAGTCCCACAAATTTTACAACTATATTCCTGGGCCACGTGGCGGTCTCCGGGCCTGCCATGTGGTAGCCTCCTATTGGCTCTCCATAACACAATCAACCCTTCAAGCAATAAGACCGCGCCAAGTGTCAAGTGCTGATTGAAACAAATGGAATATTACAGGGAATGTTTCGAGGAATATTATAAGAATATTTTGAGGAATATTCTAGGAATATTCCCTAGAATATTCTCTTTTTAAATTTCCAAACTTCCAAGTCAAACTTGGTCAAATTCCAAATTTTGCAGTTTACTGGACTTTTCAAGCTACGATAACTTCTTCATAGAGTGTTAGTTTTTCAAAGCGTTCGCGGTGCCAAAATAAAAACGATGAGATATATCTAGTCACTCATGTTTGGCACACTTCCGAACACTTTGAATTTTGAGCTATTACTTAGGTCCATGACCCAGTTTTGATCACATCTCCTCATTAGGAATCTTTTGGACCCCAAAAGACTGATAATGATTTGTACAGTAGATGAGAGTACATCACCCTCTTCTTTTCAACCTCCATACACTTGCCTTGCATGGATAGTGCATTTGAACCACAACTCAAAGGTAGTCGACACTTCCCTTCCTGGATGCACTTGTCCTCCTATCAAGAACTGTCTTCCTTGCACTCACTCAGAAATTTCTAGCGAGAAATTTACAGAATGTAGTTCAACATCGCTTCCTTGATCATTGATCCAAGGTGGCTCAAACAAATGAGATTACAACATAAAACATGCATACTTGACTGAAATTTGCATATGTACAAATGAAAGTATGTCTTACCATGCCAAGAAGTCAAACCAATTCTTACCAAGCCACTTCCACGGTGAATTTTTCTGCTGCAAATCTTCTTCATGTGAAACATCCATTCTCACATCAATGATGGAAGGGCCTTGGTTCCACTTTTTCCAGTCTTTTTGTCCTTTTGCTGCAAACACTTGGGACAAATAGTTGGATGCAATGTCCAACATTGGGAAACAACATGTCCCCTCTTCTGAAAATGTGTGCAAGTCTTATGCACCTTCTTTGCAAGTCGCCTTTGCTTCAAATGCTTCCTGTATGCCTTCATCCTCTTCCAGCATCTTGAAACAACATGGTTACACAGACCATAATATGCACAACAACTTTTTCTTCCATTCAAGCATGCAGAATTGTCATACCTTGCAGAAACATAATCAACTTGACTATGGGAATAATTATACTTCATATGCTACTTTGCATGTCCATCCTTTTTTCATTCTTGAGGAGATGAAGTAGTAGAGGTTCCATCTTTCTCTTGAAGACTAACATCATCGTTCTTGTCTTGAAAACAGTCCGAACTTGCATGCTCGTCATAAGCTTCATGTCTAAAATACTCTTGCTACAACAAAGGCTTCAAACAATGGTAATAAACTTGAAAACAAACTTGACATTTTTGTGGTTTAGAACTTGCGAAAAAAGGTTTTTTGAAGTTGCCTCATATGCCTTCATGGCTTTGGAGTATTCGCCATTAGATTGAATATAACCAAGACCAAATTTCTTAGGTCGTTCCTCAACCATAATAGGATCAATAATGCCTTGTGAATGCTTGCCTAAACCCTTGCATTCATAGCCCATTTTAAACATCAACTTGGACCCTATACCTCTAGTGTGCTTTTCAAATGAACCAACACATATTTCGAAAGAGGAAACTGAAGACAAATTAGAGTGAATTACCTTTGCTTCATGCATGTTCTTGGTCAAATAATCTTGGGCTTGATGGAGTTGCATCTCCATTTCATGCAATATTTGAAGAATTTCTTCCTTCTCTTTCTTCATAGCAAACAATTTCTCACGAAGTTTAGTGCTTTCTCTTCTATCTTCAAGCAGAATCTGCACCATGTCCTTCAAGATGTAGAAGTCTCGCTTCATGTCTTCATTGAAGAATATTGTGAAGGAGGAGGATTTTGAAACCACACTTGAAGAATTTTTCATCATGAAAATGAACAAAATAACTTCAAAAAAATTAACAAATCTTTCAAAAACAATTGATAAAGCTTTTGAACAAAACGACTGTAGAGTCAAGCTCTTATTCAAGCAACCTTTTGCAAACAAACCCTCTTCTGATTCAAGGGTTGCCTTGAGGTCCTTTGGGTAAGGAAGATGCCTTCAGCCCTTCTTCATACTTGTCCTCTTTTGGAATTAGCTAACAGTAGCTTTCCATTCACCTCTAGCAAACTCAATTAACAGTTAGTTTGCAAACAGTCAAACAGTCAAATTGTTTACACTATTTAAACACCTTTCAAGTCAAACAAGCAAGCTATTTCTCTGTCAATCAAGAAAACAAGTGCTTTGATACCAACCTGATTTGAAAATGGGTTGGATAACTTGTTATTCTTTTCAAGAACCTCCCACTCAGTTAAAAAAATAAAAGATCTAGCTTGTACTTTACTTTTGCGGAATTTTATACTTGAAATAGGTGTATAATTTTTAACTGTTTAAGTGTCTTAAGTCCAATTTTTTTTTGCTGAAATTAAACATGTGTAATAGTAATATAATGCAGAAATAAAAAATCCACACATAACAACAAAATTAATCTATTATTTCACCTGAATATCGTGGGCTACGTCTCCTTGAGATTTTGTCATCTTGAATTGACTCTTTAGGATTATGGCAAAGTTTCTTTTACAAGTTCCACACTTAAATCCAATGGTTACTGAACTGAACCAAAGGGCTTATAATACCATCTATATCCCTGTCATGGCTGTTAGGGCCTAAATCTACCTCAGGCTGAGAAAGGTAGGATCTAGGATAACATCATACCACGCTTAACCTGGTAGCTAGCCCTACCAGGTTGGGAGAGGGCTCTCTCCTTGTCAATCTCAGAAAATATGGCCAATGAAAGCTTGAGATGACTGATGTGATGAATGATTTTAGGCTAGGTATGTGTGCAAAATATTTTTATTGAATTTAATGATTTTTTGGTTGGCTCAAATGGAAAGGCAGATTTGGGTCTAGGAAATGAGGCTCAGTTTTGTAGAGATATCTATGGGGCAAGGTAGGAAAATGGTTTAGTACTTAAAATTGAGTAATATGGAGAGGTTTTAGACATATGAGAAGTTGAAAAGGGCATGAAGAACTCAGGGATACTTTTCAATCAGTTGAAAACATAGATAACTAAACAAACCCAAGGTAGAGCACTGCACTTTCAATGTATTCTACCTTTATCCTTGTTTGATTTAGTTTAAGATGAAATAAAGAGAGATATGGCATACATAAAACACATGTAGACTTACAATTATAGAAGAAAACAAAATACCAAAGCAAGATGCCACATGAATCCCATAAAGTGCTGCAAACCACTGGTCTATTCCTTAGCCAAACTGCTGAAATGAGTATACAATAAGCTCCAAGCTTTCCCAAAAGTAAAACCTTCTACCAAAATCTAACCCATACACTATGAAATTAATAAAATATATACATTTTCTCATCCTTGTACTAAGGGAATTGAGCTCAACCATTTTCTTCAAAATAGAATCAGTTACATTAAACTTGGGCCGAATTTCTGAAAATAGGTGTTGAAGATGAACTCGTATCTCCTAAACCATAACACATGTTACAAAACTGAAAGAGGTTTTTGTATATAAGGTCGTGTTGGAGAAAAAAATCTCTCAAATTTGGGAAATTTGTTTCCAGTTGCTCGCAATCTATTCCACAAAATCATCTCTAAAACAGAAAATCATTAAAAATTTAAATTTGTGAAAATGAGCTGTAAATATCTAGTGACATATCCCAATTCGTGACACCTGTGAATAAATTGAAAGAGGTTTTTGTTATATGGATTTGGGTTAACAAAAACCTCCTTGGGTTTTGCAAAATTAATTTTCATATCTTGTAAAATTGCCTCGCACTAAAATGACTAAAACAGTAAAAAATATGAAAATTTTGCTTTGTTTTAATGTAGGCTCCAAATATCACTGTATATCGCCCACATAGTAGCACCTGTGCATAAAATGAAGGAGGTTTTTGTTATTTGGTATGTGATGAAAAAAAACCTCTTTCACTTTTGAAAAATTCCTTACCATTATTTCACAAACCTATTTTTTTCTAAATTTGTCATTGTGTGCAGCAACTGACCTCAAAACATGCATAACCAAGAATCACTCATTCATTTCGATCATATCTTATAATCCGGGAGCCGGTTATGGGAGTGTGATATACCGTTGGAAATATTTTTCCGAACTTCTTCTGATGGACACACTTGTGACATGTTTTGTGCTGAACATCATGTGCAAAACATCTAACAAAACCAGACATAGTAAGAGCTCATGTTGATCTCTAGTGACAGGCTGCGAAGACTGGAACTAACAATGGCTGTCCTCACTCTGCAAACAGATCTATGCTCCCTTAGAATTGATTCCTTTTATAGGTGATTTGAGCTACCCTAAGCTTATCCATGGAACTAAATCCTTCAGAATTATTTTTCTATCTCTGAAAAATCACCTATTATCTCTAGCACACATTAGAAACCAAATATCAACTAATCATTTGCTCAAAATGAGCACTACATCCCCAAATTAGGCCTTCCTCCACAGTTTTCCCTAGGTTGCCCAAAAATTCCTTGTAGCTTATCGACCTTCATAAGTCTTCAAATGGCTCTGAAAATCCTTCATTGGATTCATAATTCCAAAAAGAGTTAGGATAGACTATTGGTCCACTGAAAATGGCCTCCAGCTGCTCTAGTTTCACCTCCAACACCTATCGGCACCCCTTGGCACTAGGGTCACTGAAAATTTATCTAATGGGTTCTTGACCTCTATAAGTCCTAAAAATCTTCTTAAAACTCCATAAATGGATTCATAATGCTAATTACAATCAGAAATTACTATTAGTTCGCTGCATAAGGTCTCTAACTGCCCTAGCTAGGCCCCGAACTGCTGCTGGAAAAAGTTGGCACTGAAGGCCCCTAGAACTTCACTGAAGCATCTCAGCCTTCAAAATTCATCTAAAGGCTCTGAAAACCACACCATTAGTTCCATAACATCTAAAACATCCAAAATTGACTATTGGATTTCTAAATAAGGCCTGTAGCTCCCCTGGCTAGGCCTCAAATTGTTGTTGCCTCCTGGTGGCCCTAGTGGCCCCTTGAACTTCACTGAAGAAAAAACCTGCTCAAAATTTCTCTGATGGCTCTGACACCCACTCCATTGAGTCTAGAATGTTGGAGATAGTCGAAATTGACTATTTGCACTCCAAAATTGGACGAATCTAGCTCATATAGAGCCTGAACTCATTTTTCCCAATAACCCCTAAAAATCCTCCACCAAAACTGGAGGAACTTGAGTTAACTGAAGATAAATTCGGCATTAAGCCAAAATTGGCACACACGCTAGGACCTCTACCAAGTAAACTGCTGGCATTAAACTGAAGCGGTTAAAGTGGGCACATGGTCGAAAACTGCGCGGTCGAGTTAAGTGTTAGAGCAAAACGCTCCGAAACCGCCACATGTGACAAGGTTCATGAATCATCGGGGCCGCGGCTTTGTGTCAGTGGTTAGAACTTTGGCCCACGGTCTTGGCACTAAGGCCATATGGGGGAGGGGCTGGCCCTTGGGGTTGGCCCCTCTGGACCCCCAAACCATAACTCCGTTAATGATAATTTAAACCACCGTCCTAATGTTGTTAAGAAACATGCGTAGGAAAATTGGTTAAGGCTTGTGCACTGTGGGAGGGGAGGTCCCATGTTCAATTTCTGTGTAGTCCCACAAATTTTACAACTCTGTTCCTCCATAACACAGTCAACCCTTCAAGCAATAAGACTGCGCCATGTGTCAAGTGTTGATTGGACTAAATGGAATATTCCAGGGAATATTCTAAGGAATATTCCCTGGAATATTCTCTTTTTAATTTTCCAAAATTCCAAGTCAAACTTGGTCAAATTCCAAATTTTGCAGTTTACTGGACTTTTAAAACTGTGATAACTTCTTCATATGGTGTCAGTTTTTCGAACCATTCACGATGCCAGAATCAGGAAGACAAGATCTATCTGGTTGCTTAGGTTCAACACACTTCCAAACACTCTGAATTTTGAGCTATCACTTAGGTCCATGATCCAGTTCTGATCATTTAGGGGGTTAGGGGATTTAACAGTTAAGGATTTTAGGGGTTAGTGTTTAGGGGGTTAAATGGTTTAGATTTTTAGGGGTTTAGAGGTTAAATGTGTTAGGGGTCAAGAATTAGGGTTTAATGGATTAGGGGTCAGGAATGGTGCCCTCACACAACCCGACCTAACCCGATTGGCCCGAACTCGTTTCCTTGGGCACCCTCATAGTACGGCACGACCCGACCTGAACTGACCTGAATGCATTTCCTTGGGTGCCATCACTCGACCCGACTCGACCTGACCCACCCAAATGTCAAAGGCTTGAATGAATTAAGTGTATTATTGAACCCCTTAGCAGAACGAACCATATCCACTACCGGACAACAATATTCCCATTATGGTAGCTCAAGCACATTCTAACATTGAGGTTTTAGTAGCAGTTTTGTTGTTAGAGGTTTTATTAGCAGTGTTGGGAGCTGGTTTTGGATTTCCGCAGAGGCAAAGGATAGAGGATGTAATCATATTTTTTCTGCTTACTATTGTCTATTATAATCTATATCCTATCGCTCCGGACCAACAGTGACCACTGATATATGTGTGAGAAAATATTGTCCCTCAGATTACAAATCAGAAACAAATAATAGGTAGGCTATATAAATAACAAACATGAGAAGAACCAGTTAAGAGATATTGATATGCAGAACCCAAAACTTTTTTTTGCACATTCATATGGTTCCTGAAAAAATGATTAAATGGGAGCTTTGGCTAGATATCCACTCTCTTTACTTTTGTCATCATTCAAATTGCTTGCATGATAAACTTATGTCATCATTCAGATTGATTGCATGATAAAATTATTAGGGCATATAAATCCCGAGGAGAGACTGAAAGAAAACCTACCTACACTTCAAATAGGAAGTCTCCTTTTTCAGGACGATAAACTAGAAAATAAACACATCCCACATTCTAACTTTCAGCAAGCATTGATATCTGTGTGATACCCCTTCTCTGCTTTAATAAATACAAAGCATCATGACTGGAAGTGGAATCTGAATGTATACAATTGTAAAACTAAGGTGAATCTAAATGTATACAAGTGTAATAAATCTGTAAAAGAGGCACAGATCATTAAATGTAATGCTAGTGTCTATTATTATTCTTTTCCATGTGATAAACCAACTGAAGGGTATGTTCGTGGATGTACCTCTTCGGTTTTCTTCATTCTTCAGCGGAATTAGCGACTGCATCAAATGCAACTCTATCCCAAACTCTTCCTTGGAATTAGCGACTTCATCAAATCCAACTCTATCCCAAAATCTTCATCGGAATTAGCACCGAACCCTTCTTCAGCGAAATTAGCACTCTTTAGAATAATTAGCACTCTTCAGTGGAATTAGCACCAAAATCTGTCCCAAACCTGGAAAGGAGTATAGCGGCGGGAAAATAAATTTGAATAGCTCGATTTAGATTTTAGAGTAGCCACCAAATTAGATTTCCATTTTTTTCCACCATTTTATTTTACCCACTCCTTTAATGGGATAGACCCAAACCAAAAATCCATGCTACTATGTGTTATATCGCTATAGTATAAGGACCTTGTAGTGTTACGGAACCATAATGATTTTTGTCATGGGATATTCAAAAACTTTTCAAGGGGAAGCATGGCCCAAATATCTTATATATTTCATCTAATATTTTAATTAAAATAATGCTAAGAGTATTTTATAGATTCTATTAGCTATAAAATTTGGTGTGTGTATACAAAAAAATAAAATAAAAATTCTATGGTTATTAGAATCTATAAAATAATCCTAGCAATATTCTTATTAAAAGCTTAGATGAGATATATAAGATATTACAAACTTTGCTTAGAGGCATGGATCGACTTGAGGAAAATTATTAACAAACTGAAGATGAATTTTGATTTGTTAGGATCATATGAACCTACAAAGCATATAGAATATCCTAATGCCTTTTGCAATCTCTTTATAGACTCAATATAAATCTAAGTATAAGAAACGAGGTTTTGATGTGCTAGGATCAACAATGCTACAAAGCATAGAGAATACCCTTATTTTCTCTTATAACCTCACACATAAGTGAGACACTGCGAAGTTACATTTAGTTTTCAGGCCTACAACTATTAGGAATTATGACAATGTCTCCTAAACATCAAAAGACCGAGACTTGTCTTGAAGCGTCTCAATTATGATGGTTTTTCTTGACCCTGGGAATGCTTGTTCTTCATGATGTTGTAACATAATAAAACGATAAATACATTAATAAAGCCCTATAAAATTTTCAGACCAGGAGGTAACTCCGCAAAACTGAATATGAATTAGATGGAGATTTTTTGTGTAGTTATGTTGGTGAGTCCAAGCATCATTCTGAACTTTTCAAACTTTTCTCTTCCAAGCGTTTTGGTGAAGATGTCTGCGGTCTGCTCATTTGTGGAAAAATGACGTAGATGGATGGTTTTGGCCTGAACATGATGTTGAATCAGATGGTATTTTTTATTGATGTGCTTTGTTCGGTCATGGAACTTCGGGTTCTTGGCCAACTTTATTGCAGAAGTGTTGTCGATCATGATTGGTGTTGAATGCATTTTTTTCATCTGCAAATCTTCTAGGATTTTCCTGAGCCACACAATTTCCTTTGTTGATTCAGCTGCTACCACATATTCTGCCTCGGTTGTGGAATCTTCTGGAACTGATTGTTTGCGTGATATCCATGAGACAGCTCCTGATCCAAGACTCCTGGTATAACCTGAAGTAGATACCCCAGTTTCTTTGTCCCCATAAAAATCTGAATCAGAGTATCCGATCAAGCTGAAATCGCCTACCTGTGTATATTTGAGTCCAAAGTCTTGAGTCCCCTTCAAGTACTATCTTTTTTCAGCAAACCAATGTCCTTCACAAGGTTTTTGCATAAACCTGGAGACGATTCCAACAAAAAATGAGATGTCTGGTCTGGTGGTATTCAGATAGATAAGACTTCCTACAAGCTGTCTATACTTCGTTGCATCCTTGAATTCCTTCCCTTCAATGGATGTGAGCTTCAAGTTTTGTTCCATTGGAGTGGTTAAGGGATTGAATTCATCCATGCCAAGCTTGTTCAAAATATATCCAATGTACTTCTTTTGAGAAATAAATATAAATTTAGGATGTTGAGTTACTTCAATACCCAGAGAATAATGAACATAACCCAAATCAGTCATTTCAAAAAATTTCTTCAATTCTTTCTTTATGGATGCAATATAACTCTCATTGTTCCCTGTCATCAAAAGATCATCTACATACACCATAAGATATACAACTATTTTTCCAACTTTCTTAACAAACAAAGTTGCATCATCAAGATCAAAATGTTTGAAGTCAAGTCTCAGAAGATGCTTAGTTAATTTCTCATACTAGGCTCGCAGTGCTTGCTTGAGGCCATAAAAGGATTTTATAATGTTGCATACTTTGTGTTCTTGGCCCTTCACAACAAATCCTTCTGGCTGGGACATAAAAACTTTATCCTTTAGATCTCTATTCAAAAAGGTGGTTTTTACATCCATCTGATGGACTTTCCATCCCTTCTAAGCTGCTAGGGCAAAGAGTGTCCGGATGGTGGCCCATTTTGCTGCGGGAGAAATTTTTTCTTCATAATCGACCCCTTCTTTCTATGCAAAACCTTTTTCCACAAGCCTAGATTTTTGCTTGTCAAGTGAGCCATCTACTTCGTACTTGTTCTTGTAGACCCACTTATAGCCAATTGGTTTGGTTCCCAAATGAGGATCAACTAGCTTCCAAGTGCCATTCTTTATCAAGGCATCATACTCTTTTTGCATCGCTTCATTCCATTCGTCATGAGAAGTGGCTTCTTTTAAGGAAGTTGGTTCATGATCTGTAGACAAACTCAATTCATAGTTATAACAATATCCATATCAAAAGGTGAATCAGAATTATCTACATCACCTTCGTTTTGTCTAGTATAACTTCTTGTTCCTGTCTTTGCAACCTCATCGGGACGAACTTTTTCTAGTGTCTTTGTCAGCCATTTGGGGGGGACCTTTCTGAGATGGTCCAGGCTACTCATTTGACTGAGTTGGAATTGGATCAAGATTCAATCTCTCAATTATGTCAATCACATCGTTCAAGGTGTCATCCGTGGTTGGTTCTTCATGTGGGGGAGAGAGTGCTTCGGGAAATGATTCCACAGATTGATTCAGTATAGGAATCCCCCCTTCAAGATGTGGAATATGATTATCAAATTCTTGAAAATACTTTGCATGTGTGAATCTATCCAGGCGATCAAGTTTCCGCTAAACAACATTGTCAGTCTTGGAAGATTCAAGGAATATGACATCTCTTGCTATTACAAACTTCTTATTGAATTCATCATAGAGACGATATCCTTTGGAGGTATTGGAATACCCCAAGAAGATACATTTTTGACATATAGCACCAAGTTTATTCCTTTGTACCTTAGATATCAAAGCATAACAGGTGGAACCAAAGACCCTAAAATGCTATCAGAGCCACTCCCATTTTTGGCAAATTGCTAAATATAAAAACTAACTTTATATCTAAGTCACTGCTAAATTTAAAAACTAACTTTATATCTAAAATAAGAATTAATGACCTAATATGAGATCATGTAAGAATACAAAAAACTTGAATAGTGTATGAAACCATAAAAAACATAATAATAGTTGGTTTTAGAACGTTGAATAGTGTATAGTTGAAACCACAACATACTAATTTTTTTATAACACTAGTCGAGTCGGTTCTACTAGCAGAATTTGACTCCACCACATATGAATATAAATACATGTTAAAGAACACATAAACATGTAGACATGAAAAACTAAGATATCCTTCACATACAAAAAATAATATTCAATGTTCATTTCTTGATCAATCGGAAGCACAAGAAGATACATTTTAGTCAACAAGAAAATAACTCGGTTGAGATCTCAGTGAGAAAAATATAGAAACATGTTCACATATTATGAACTGAAAGCCAATCTAGAATTTCTATAGAATATCGAACTTGTTGATGACATCATCATAGAGTTGGACAACGTTTTGGAAGGCTCGAATTTGATTCAGATCAGACCTATGTTACATTAATGGAAAAACCTACGGGACAGTCTGCCTGGAACTCATTTACAATAGACGACAAAGCAATTCTTGGGCATGTGTGCAGTCACCTTTTTAATGACGTCCTTTTAAAATGACAATTTGCAACAACATATCATTATGAAATTACTATGGTTATTGAATGAAATATACTATGGTTTCCCTAACTGTCACAATACCAAATTTTTTGCTCCTCAATTTCAGAAGGCCGACACTTGGCCCACAACATCGCAAGATTGATGGTTTCCCCAAACGTCGCAAGACCGACGATTATCTCCTAAACGTCGCAAGACCGGTGATTGTCTCCTAAATGTCGCAATTACGACGGCTTGTCCTGAAACATCAGTATTCTGACGATTGTCCTAAATGTAGTTGTTCAAAATATACTCCCCAAATGTCGCTAGAGCGATGCTTGTTGGCGGGATTAAAAAAATTGAGAAAAATTGGCGAAATTTCCAACAATACATCAAAAGTGTCAGAATTTTGACCATATGTACTAGTGGCTTATTTCGTGAATTTAATTCTTCACTAACCTTTTCCATTTTTTTCAAGATTTCTAGAAGGGTTTATTCGTGTTGATCTTTGGGTTTTTCCCTTTTGACCTCTGTATTTTCCTTGGGATGGTCATTAACATCTACTCTAGAGATTCATAATTTTTCTTCGAATTCCATTGCTATCTCTTTAGCCTCAACCAATTTTGAAGTTTTCTTATCCCTTAATGCATAAGTAAGGTGGGCACCCACAAATTTGATGAATTTGTCAAGAATGTTAGCATCGGGGGGCTTCAAATGGCTAGGGATATCCATGACTACCCTATCAAATTTCTAGATGAATTCTTGGATGTCTTCCCTCCCCCTAGTTATTTGATAAAAGTTTTCAATGTTGAAGGCACCTTGGGCATTGATGAACATATTCTCATGGATAGGTCCTCGAATTGGTTAGGATATTCTATTAATGCCAAGATAAGACTAAGGTACCGTTATCTTGCTTGTACTTCAAGTGATAAAGCAAAAAGCATCATGAGCCTATCTTCATAAAAAATTATTCTAGGGGACATTCTCCAATAGAATTATTCAAAAAATTCACAGAAACTCATGGTAACATCACCTTTGAATTTGGGTAATCATCTATTATATTTATCATTTAATAGTTTAGGATCATCACTCAAATTCAAGGGGGCGAAGACACTAACCAAATGTCTTTCACTCTTGGTCATCTTGGGATAGTTAGTGCTAGAACTAGTTTCAATTTTTTGGGTGGGATCAATGACTTTTTAAAATTGTGAGAATAGGGTGGTTCTAATAGATGATGGAGTTTGTTCTCCCCTTCTTGCAGTGGACCTAGTTAAAGGAGTAATATTATCTCCTTCAAGTAAACTAGGGGATTGGACAAAGAATGGAGTCACTAGAGGAATATTAGAAATGTCATTAATGAATCAATTCCTCAATGATTCACCAGGGAGGTGGACCTACTTCCTCCCTATAAATGACACCAAAATTTTACCTATCAAACTAGAATGGGTCCTAGAAGGGGATCCTAAAGGGACAACCGCTAGGTTAAGGGCACTATTGGAGTAATAACCTACTATCACCTCAGCTAAATAGCCATACTCTTTACGAACTTTCGCTGATGGGAGGAGACTTTGTATGAAGGGAACCATTAGATAAATGAGTCGATAAAGGGAGGAAGAGTGATTCCTAAGGGCCTATTCACAAGAGAGACTCAAATCTTGGTTTTCTTGCTTGAAAATCAAGGTGTAAGGCTTTCTAAGAAGGGACAAGGGGATTTCAACGGCTAGGGTTTGCAAATAAGACTTGTAATGGAGGGTCTTAGTCCAATAAATCTTTGTGAAAACTTGAATTTAAAGTGGTATTTGTGAAATTATCTTTAAGAGGTTTTAGGACCACACATGACCAAGTGGACCCACAATTAGGTCAAGGGGGTGGAGTTGATCAATCAAGGGTGTGCTTTAACTAATTGAAGTGGAGAATGAGATCAAAGGAGGAATTTTCAACAATCTCAATACAATGATCTCAATGAGGTCACTAGCCAAGAGAATCAAAGGGGAAGATTCAATATCGGAGCTAGGGCTTGGAATATCTCAAGATCCCACCATTGGAATTCCTTCAAATTTGGAGGGTTCCTAGGAGACACAATAATATGGTACAGACTAGGAGATCAAAATTTTTTGATGGGAATTTTGTGAGAAATGTGATACCCTAGGTCCCCTATGGAGGCTAAGCCTAGAAGAAAGAGGGAGAGGTGATAAAGAGTGTTCTTTATGGTGATCACCTATGGAGGACCAGTGCCTAATCCTTTGGGAGAAATGGATTCAAGAATATTCAATGCTTGGGATGGTTTTACTTCAGCAAGGATGCCTCTAGAACAATTTTACATGAAAAATTAGGGCAAGAGACAATGCGGCTTCAAGGTATTTATACTTTGATGTGAAATATGTGATGACTTATCAAGATACAATTTCAATGAAATATCTCTAGGAACATTCAATTATTTAAACATGGCCCATGACATGATGGAACATTGTAAAGAGACAAATTTCCACCATTTCAAACTAGAAAAGCAACAAATTTCAGTCTAGTATAGCGAAATTCCCCAGCAACATGCATGTGACATAAGAAATGATAAAATAACATTAAAAGAGAGCATACATGTGAGAACAAGTATATCCAATCATCATCATATGCCAATATAGAAGCTCCAAGACAAAAATGAAGAGATCCAAACATCTAAATTCATCCATCCATCGAATTTCGTCCTCCAAAGAGAATAGCAAAAATCTCACAAGAGAGTATAATCCAATCCAAGTGACGATGAGAGAATGAATAAAGTCATCGTCTATTTATACAATGTCTAATGAATTCGTTTTAGCTAATTTTTTTCTAATTTATCCCCTAGAATAAAATAATGTGCAAAATAAGAATAAAATTTGGTGACAAGCTCACCAAATAACTTAGTAATAAATGAAAAGCCTCTCAAGAGGGTCGAACGACCATCAAAGTTAGTTTTTGGGATTTTGAGGAGGCCCGATGGAGTCCAACGGGTGCCATGATGAAGAAAAGGATTCCAAACATAGTGGACAAGGGTTTGGACCCTTCTTATGCAATCAAGAACCCATGGTGCTCCCAAGTGGGTGTGGGGAAACAAGGACAACCTCATGGGCCTCATGGGCCTCATGGGCCTCCAAATGGATCAAATATGCATGTATACCATTTGTAAGTGTTGGAGTGATGATATAAACCATCCATCTACAGTGGTGGAATCCTAGAGAATCTTCCAAGTGTATGGTGCAACTATGGAGCCGACTAGGCATGGTGGACAAAGTGAATCATCCTCATCCAAAAGGTAGTACATGAGAAATCAATGAACATTGCTGGGTATCCATGAAGTGTTGTCTACTATGGTAGAGGACCATGACTCTCAATGCTCATCCTACAAGTGCTAATGTGGCCCTCTCGAGGACTAGGACCCCATATAGGGAGACTAAGCCCTAAATGAAGACCCACTTGCAATATTGCATAAGATCCAATGCATCCCCTTTCCCTCTAATATAAAAAATCACTATAATAATAAAGTAATAATGCTTACAAGTTATGGGATCAATGGGGCACTTTTTGGTGTCATTCCCTTTCACAGTGGGATTTGGAAAGCACAAGTGTCTCCAAGCTTAAAATGGGGTTAACCAAGGACCCTATTAGTTGGTTTCAACCTCTAAAGGGGATAACATGTCCATAGTACATCCTTTAATATGTTGGCAGAAAATGATATTATGATGGAATGGAGTGGGGTTTGGGGGAAACATCCAGACCACATGTCAAGGTACATTGGGTAACTATAACAAGGGAATACCACACTTGGGTATATGGAGGTAGGAGGGAGAAAATCATGGTACATGAGTTACCCTGACCTTTGTTTTTCCACCCTTATTCCTATGCCTTTTGAATTTTATTTATTTTTCTTCTTCATAGCTGCTCGAGGCTCCAGGGGATGGAGAACATGATGTGTAATAGGTAGCAGTGGATACCCCCTTGAGGTGGGGCAGTTCATCACCCACTAGGGGTTGGGAAAATCATGGGTTCCTTAATGATGGAGGGGGCTCATCTAGGTCCCATAGGAACCAATGTGATGACCATGCATAAGGGGTATAGCTCATGTTCAACTTTTTCCCACATTCTAAATTTGTATGTCCCAACCATATTTTTCATTTTGTTATACATTTCCCATTGAGAGTGGAAAAATTATGTTTTTAAATTTCTTTTTAGCTACATCAACCTCCGAGGCATTGTTCCAGGCCTGACCTAAGGTGTGGAGAAGGGGAGTGGGAGGCTAACCCTTTATGGATCTAGTGAACACATGTGGACCCGAATGGGAAATGAGATGAATGGGGCTCAAATAAGTTCAAAGGAATTTATGTAGGTCGTATGGGGGGGTGAGACCATGCAAATAAAATTGAGATTTCCCATGTAGTGCCAATCTTACAGATAATGGCTGGTAAAGGAGATCCTAGAGGACTAGGATACAAGGGTAACCATGAAATCGGGAAATGGAGACAATAATGCAAACCTAACCCACTCTTTCCACTGAATCCCCCCAGCAATTCATGCCCAAAATTTCCAATGAAAAGTAAGGAAAAATAATCAATTATATGAATAAAAAGTCATACCTTTGGGGTTAGAAGGCCCACCTTCAAACATGCATTCCTAACAGATGGGCGAGGGACCACGTGGCTGGCTTAGGTGGCGGAGAAAATGGCACATCGAGCTATATGGGGGCCACAAGGGGATGTTGGCTACTGAATGAGGACCATCTAGGAGAAATTTTCTTCTATATATACTACGAGCAGGTGGTGGGTAATGTTATGCAGAATTATGGATTACAGATAAAACATTCTTCCCTAGGTGCTCATCTAGAACAACAGGTTAAAGACTTTGAAACTAATTTTCCTAACTGTAAATAGACACACAAAATAGATCGAAGAACTTAATTGAAGTCCAAGCACTTCCTATTCTCCTTCTGTCGCTCTTGTTGTAGCTTCAAATCCAAGCTAGATGTCCGAAAATATTTCCTGCAAGAATGAACACTAAACAAGAAAAGATAACAATAATACATATGTCTATTCAAGTTATTTAGTTAAATCAATAAAACATAAACCATATACATCAGATAAGAATTCATAATATGAAACACATGAGCTTATACAGATACATATGTGGGAAAGTAAGCAACAATCTTTATTAATGGATAGAAGGGGAGGTTACAACCCAGTGATTGATTTAGTGTCACCATCTCCAGAAGCATCCCAGCCTCATCAAAATTCACATCTCTCTAGTAGCATGTCACTCAAATCATTTCCTCAATTGAAATTCCACCAGAATTTATCTACTCAAATTATTCCTTCTCAAGCACTAGGATCTATGCTCAATTTATAGAGGAGCTGAAGGTAGTTTTACAATCAATGAATTTCTAATAATAGGAAAGACATGGTCCCAATCTCAGAGGTATCAAATGGACACATGGATTTGAAGTTTGACACATGTGAACTATTCTCGAAGGCACTGTCCAAGTGGATATTCCGGAACAATGAGAATTTCGCTCCCAATGTGACCAACGCACCCATGAGTGTCGGAAAGTGCTTTGCAAAGCACCCTTGAAAGGGGTTACCTGCATATGAAATGCACTTAGTCCCTTTAGAGGCAACATTGGTGAGCTCTCATATGATATATTATAAACTTAAAATATTGGAAACCTTTGCAAATGCAAGTCATGGATGATTTGTCTTGTTCTTTGTCTTAGGGCATGTAGCAACTGAAATGATAAGGGATGATAGAACTTATTCATTTTTCTAGAGATGATGTCCAGTTAACCAAGTCATTGGGAATGATGCCCAAATTGACCCATAACAAATTCCCCGCTAAAGCATGAAGTCAGAATAATAATAACAATATTTTGATTGAGATGCTTTACACTGTGATGGGCTGGAGATGAAGCTGAGTGGTGACCTACATCAATCTTACAATATATTACATCATGATATATCTTGATCATAAATTTATGAGGGAAGGCATTCCCATGCTCAGCACATAAACTATCTAATAACATGTACATAGTGCAGAAAGTTGTCTTCATTGGAATGTTGCCCAATGCAGACATGCCTACAGATATAGGCCCATGGTCGGATGACGATCTGTATGTAAGGTCACTATACAGATGATGTGTACAACAATCTTGAAATCATAGCCCGAATGGCCGAAACTAGATCTGGGGTCTTCTTATCTTGTTCACTCAATCATTCGGGTACAAGTCTAGCCATGTGAATATATGATTTGTAGTCGAACATGGAAAGACATCATTTGATTACCAGCCAATGATGTGAGCTATTAACAAACGGGAGAAAACCACCATTGATGTCAATTGTTCTCAAGGTACTGTAGTACATTTCGTAAGGCGTGAATAAATGATTTGATTTGAACGCCAAACAAAATATTTGGGTCAAAATTCTAGAAGCGAGGATGTTGTCAATGCTGTAACAAGCCTCATGGTACTGGAATATAATGTTTCTAAGTGAAATTCCTGGATAATGATTTGTTGTCGACAGGAAGTCACCTTATTACGAAATGGGAGTTACTGATTTCAGAGACAAAGGTATGACTTGATATAGAAATTTTTCAGGGATGACTGTCATGAGAATGAGGGTTTATGAGTATTGTAGAAGGATGAGTATTCACTGGATGACTTCTCTTGAACATATTAACGACACTGATATGAGTTGGTAGCATTGACCCAAAACCGAAGTGAAGGTATGATGAACCATAGGTCTGAATGAACCGTCAAGAAGATTACTCAACCCAAACAGTCATGGTGATGGAGTGAAGTATCATGTTCAAGGGCGACCTGTTACCATAAAAATTTATGTTCACTTTCCCAAATTTTCCCCAGTCATTTGTCGACTAGTACCTCTTTATTTTTTAACAAGCTTGAGGAGGATAACATTTGCTTGATCTATAATTCAACCCTTCGGGCAAATAAAGTATCACTATTTAATAATTTAATGAGTCTAGCGATGAATGAAACTTGATTCTTGCCATGATTGACAAGCCTGTCATTATTTTATGTTTTAACAAGCTTAACGACAGTGATAGCCCGGTCCTTTTTCATATTTAGAGAGTTTGAAAAAGAGGACGAAAGAAAAATCCATCAGTACTTTTTCGTAAAGTTGTCGCTCAGATCCGAAAAAGTGTAAAATAATATCTGAGAAAACCTCTTTAGTCATGTTCAACCAAGGTATTCCTTTTTTGTAAATAATCTATCTCAGTCTGGAAAAGGGTTAAACTTATACTGAGTATATATCAAGTCATTTACTTTTACGAGCTCGAAAAGACAAGTGCTCGACAATCTTTTCACATTATCGGAGTCTGAAAAGAGCTGAAAGAAGACTCCAGGGGTTCCTTTTTCAATGTTATCAAAGCTTGAAAAAGAGATAAAAGTGCACTTCAAATCCTTTTTCATTTTTAACAAAGCTCGAAAAATAAGGAGAAAAAGTATGCTTTGTGGTCAAATTATTCTTGGAATAAATCTGCACGACTAATCTATTCATTAGCTGTAAGATCTGTTCAGAACAACAACAAATGGATTAAAAATACCCGTTTTATGATAAAAACATAATAAAACCATAGTCATAGCAATAAATATGATTTGCAAACAATTAAATTACTATTAAAAAGAGTTTTAATATTTCTTTTTACCATTCCATAGTTACCATTTGCGTTTTGGAGCTCTGAACCTGATTTTTCCCCTGAAGTTCAACTGTTGATTGCGATCGTTTCTATGGATGGATTTCATTTCCGTTTGATCCAAGTTAGTGCCATGAACCTTCTCTTTCAGTCAGTAATCATTTCATTTCCATTCATTGCAAATTTTTAGGGTTTTGGGGGCCCTAGGGTAAATTCTTCTCCTAAAGAGGGTAACGCACCCTTAGACATCGAAAAGTGCATTGCATAGCAGCTAAAATAAAGCATACCTGCATATACAATGCATTGTCTCTTGTCCTAGGTTGTGTTGGGTGCAATCTTCATTTTTTTTTTGCATTATGCCCAAAATCTGCCCAATTTTTTGCATTGAATGGAATCTAATGGTTCTTATGGTTGCATTTCAGGTTTTCATTGGATTACAATGACGCTTACATGGAGGGAAAGAGAACATGAGGAATAGGATGTCATTTTCCTAAATGATCTGGGCACAATAAGAGCCCTAAGGGATTGTAGAATATTAAAGTACTTTCGGTTGTTAGGGATGAGGCAACAAATAGAACTCTCAGAGTTCTTAGTTTGAGCATGGGATCCAACTATTGAGGCATTTCATATTAAGAACCAAGTGGTTCCCATAACATTAGAGGATGTATAGTTTCTCATAGTTTTGTCGAGGAGAGGCTTGCCTATTTTGCTCTCAGGGTCTATTCTTGGAGGAGAGACTGTGAGAGATTATGTCTTGCAACATTTCTATCCAGGGGCCGAGCCAAGCAAAGATGGAAAAATAAACATCTGAGATGTTAGAGATTTTCCTTTGAACTATCCTTTTCACGATCGCATAACTTGTTGGCACCGTTACACTACATGTAGCGAATAGATCGTATATGGAGTACATGCTAGAGTGCATGGAGCCAACATTCTTCAACTGGTCTGAAGCTGTACTTTCTCAGATAAAAGAACAACTGAACAAAGAAAAGGGAGGAAGGAAGAAGAACTTCAGTTATGGTTCGATCCTCATATCATTTTCCTTAGAACAGATTCCACTGATACAACCACAACATGTGACATTGGACGTGTCTAATCTTAGAGATCCGCAGATGCAGAGATGGGTAGAACTAATGGGTAGGAATGCAAGCCAATCAAGCATTGTGTTCTCGACTGCGTTCTTCGCCTGGTTTCAGCGACAGATCATCGCTATCGATGAGTATGCATACGCAGGCATTGATTTCCTGGGAGATCCAGATTTAGCTTTACCAGAAGGTGCTTAGTGGGGTGCAATTGATAAGAATGTTTTGACCATGTTTTTTGATTTTTTCTAAGGTTTATACAACGTTTTTGTATTTTTGATGTTTTCCAAAGACTAAACTAAATGTTTGATGTAATGTAGATGTTGGTCGAGTTCAACCGGTGGAGGAACTAGAGTGTGAAGTAGACGTGCCAACAGAGAGGGCTGTCAGGAGAGAAGTCCTTCAGGATCTTGATATGGCTGAGACTCTGATTGAGCTTCGGCAGCACATAGAGGGGTTGACCTTCAGGATTCCGGATTTCCGGATCGAAGAGTTACCCATGTGACTGCAGCGTCACACTATAGGGGTTCCTAACCATTGGATGTGGTTACTACGTAGGATAGCTAGATCTATAGCATGTTACCACGAGCACCACTAGTTTTCGTTTGACGTTTTGCATACATTTTAAGGTCGGATGACCAATGTGTCTTGGGAATTTTTTTTTTGTAAAAACCTATAACTATCTATCTATTTGATTTTAGTGTTTTCCTATGTTTATTGTGCAATCCTATTCAATGATGTGAATATTTTATTTACATATGTTGCAAATGTCTGTCTAAAACTTGATTAGCTAAAGAATCAGTCAATGTGTTCAAATTTATGGAAATGTGTTGATATTAAATAAAATCAAAATGTCTTTCCAAAATTCGAACTCTTAGGAACAAATGATGAAGTGTTGGATTTCTAACAATATAAACACTAGTAAGTTGTAATACCACAAGTTGTGAGTCTAACCTTATGATGATGCGGTTAATACCAAATGAAATGGCATCAGAGAGAAGTTCGATCAACGTGCTATACTCAATGATACTGTTTGTCGATATACTGATACAAATCCCTTGAAAACTCACTAACTCACCATTCGGAGTGAAAATGGCCCATGCTGCAGAGGATAGATTCTACATACTACGACTAGCACCATCAGCATATCCAACAAATGGTTTTGAAGATTCAGACATCTGCAATGAAATGTAAAGTGGATTACTAACATCAAGAAAACTCTAAAAACAAAATAAGATAGTGAATGCAAATCAACAACATATATATACAATATAATACAAAAAATCACTATGCTCATGATTAAGCATAGTAACATTTCAAATACAACCCATTTCTGGGCTACACCAATGGAACTCCATCGTAATCAACTAACTCATAGGCACCCTTAGCAAGAACTCTTTTGAAAATATAGGGGACATGCCATAGTGGCTCAAATTTCCCTGTACCTATTACATCAGCTTCTTGATCATAAATAAGGTCCAAGTCGCCTTCTGAGAAAATGCGAGGCTGGACATTTTTGTGATATTGCACCTTTATACGTCTTTTATGTGCTTCGTTGGACAATTGGGTTTCATGACGCATTTCATCAAGATGGATTAGGTTAAAAATACGCGCTTCTTCTTCTGAGGTGTTAGGTAACAAGTTGATTGTGAGTTTTAATGATGGTATTTCACATTGGATTGGTAAAATAACTTCTAGAACATACAGCAATTGAAAGGGAATAAATCTAGTTGCGTTTCTCACCGAGGTTCGGTATGCCCACAAGGCCAAGTACAGGATCAAATTCCAGTTTCTTTTACGAACTCCTATCATTCATTGAAGCATACGTTCAAGAATCTTGTTGATAGCCTCAACTTGTCCATTGGATTGTGGATAATAAGGAGTAGAATTATCATGTGACAATCCTAACTTGGCAGTTAATTAAGTCATCATGTGGTTGCAAAAATGCTTCCCATGATCTATAACTATAACCTGCAGGACCCCAAACCATGCAATAACATGATTAAAAAAAAACAATGCAGTTGTTTGTCTTGTGTTGTTTAATGTAGGCATTGCTTCGGCCCATTTGGTAAAGTAGTCGACTGCGACAATAATATAACCATGCCCCCCGGACGAAAGAGGGTTACAAGTCATGAAGTCAATACCCCATTTCGAAAATGGTCCCACAGAGACAACATGATGCATTGGCACTAGTGGTTTGCGGATTTTACGATAAAAAATATGGCACGCATGATAACTTCTGATCGTGAGGATGCAATCACGAAATATGGTAGGCCAAAATTAACCGACGCGGAGTATCTTCTACACAGTAGCGTATCCATATAAATGTCCACCACAAGCCCCAACATGATAATCATTTAAAACCTTTTCGGTCTCCTTATGAGTGAGGCACCTCCTTAAAATGGTATCGACACCACGACGATAAAGCGTATCACCGATGATAAGATAATATTTGGCTTGGTATCGAATACGCTGCTGTTCAAATTGAGAGGTATTAGGTCAAAAAGTTTGAGTTTGGAGATAAATGATGAAATCTCCATACCAAGGATCAGATGATCCAATCAGAAATAGAGACTTGTCAAGAATTCTTGGTTCTGACATAGTAGTAGTACTATTAGATGGAAGGTCATAGAGAAGCTCGACCAAAACTAAAGACTTCTTTGACTTTGATTTGATGAATTCCAAATCAAATTCCTGCAAAATGACAATTCATTTTGAATATTTTTCCCCCAGCAATTGACGTGATAAAATATAAGTCATGGGGTTGCAATCCGAAATGAAAGTGGTCTTTCAGAGCAGGATATAGTGGCGAAATATTTGGACATCTTGAACGACTACCAATGCAATATTTTCTATGTACGAATAATTAACTTCCGTATCATTGAGATTATGACTAAAATAATAGATCTGATGTTCAATTCCATCTTCTACTTGGACCAAAACCATAGCAATGGTCGTTTCAGCCGTGACGATATATAGGAAATAATCATTCTGATAATTAGGGGGATACATTAATGAGGCTCGGACAAGAGTATCCTTGACAACATCAAAAGAAGCTTGCGCAACTTGGTCCGAATGGAAGGGAACCCCATTTTTCAAGAGTCGAGTAATACCTTTAGCCATTTCGACATAGTTTGGAATGAACCTTCTTAGGAAGTTAGCCTTTCCTTGAAGTTTCTGTATCTGAAGTAAATTATATGGCACAGGAAAATCAAGAATAGCCTAGACCTTCAAAGGGTAGATTCAAATTCCTTCTTTTGAGACGAAGAATCCAAGCAAACGACTAGAACCAACAAAAAACACACATTTATGTGTATTGAGGCATATTTTGTAGTGTCGGCAGCGTAAGAAGATTGCTCTCAAATGCATCGAGTGATCAGTATGATTTCGTGAATGTGCGGGTAAATCATTTAGATATGGTTGAACAATGTGCTTGATGTCATTGAAATCATAGTCCATTGCTCTCTGAAAAGTTTCCCCAACATTCTTTAAACCAAACAATAGTTTCCTATAAGCGAATGTGCCCCAGGGACAGATGAATGTTGTTTTATGTTGATCCTCTGGGTGGATATTGATTTGATTGTAGCAGGAAAATCCATCCAGGAATGAAAATATTTCACATCTAGCGCAATCGTCAATTATCTGGTTAAGAAAGGGAGTAGGATAGTTGTCTTTTGGACAAGCAATGTTGACGTCCCGATAATCGACGCACACTCTAATGGTTCCTTTTTTTTTCATGACAGGAACAATGTTGGAAACCCACTCAGTTAGCGGAACAAGGTATTGAAATTAGTACGCAAAATTTTTTCAACTTCTGCTTTAATAACAACAGATTTCTTTGGATGAACAAGATGAAGCCATTGATGCACCGGTTTGACATCAAGATACATATTAATAGTGTGCTCAACAATACTAGTGTCTATGCCTAGAATTTCCTCATAAGACCAAGCAAATACATCACCAAATTCACAAAATAGAGAGCGATATATTTCGAGTTCTGATGGAGAACAAGACACACCGACATGAATGTTTTCTACGATGCCAGGTTTGGTTAGAAATGGTTTCTTTAATATTTGACAGATTTCACTCGGAATGGATTGCATTAATAGGTAAAGAATTCAAAAAGAAATTTTTGATTGATGAGTGATATAGTTCACTAAGATAATTTTCTTCATAATCAGGAAGATGGGAATGATGATGATAATCTTCCCATGGTTCTCCTTCTGAAATCATGGCTTCCAAAATATTCTCATCTGTCAAGGAAATTGAGGAAAATGAATCAGATGGAGTACCAAAATCTAAGGAACGATCAACCCAAACAACCGGTGACACTGATTTCGAAGTTGCTGCCCAAGCCATATAGATTGATTGCTATGCCAGCTCAATAGGGCTAGGTGGCAGAAACTCATCCAACGTAACAATTTTAGAATCACCTGTACTCTCCCTTAAGCCAGATGGAGTGGAAGAGATCATGTAGCAAGTCTCTATACTTGCAATTTCTTCCCATGTCGTAGGTAACGGTAATGCAAAGGTTCCCATGAGAGTGGAATCCTTTAAGAGCCCTACACCAATGTTCTGAAGTGCTAGTTGGGGTGCGTGAACTAATGGAACACTTCCAGTTACTCGTGAAGCAAAGGTAAATAAGGATAGATGATTAATAACTATGATAGTACCTTTATATGGAAAGGAAATCATTCTAAAATATGTAGAAACAATTGCAGTCATAGCATATACCCATGGCCTTCCAATTAGAATATTATAGTCAAGGTGTCCGTCAAAAACCTCGACATCAACATTCACTATTTTCCCCCCTAGTTCAACATGCAGGTTATTAATAATACCACAAGGTTTATATGTATGTCCATCGAAAGCCTTCAACATCGTTGATGATTGTGATAAGTGCGGCGAGCTAAGTGACTTCCAACAATTTAGAGACATAATGCATGTAGATGCTCCCTCATCAATAATAGTGTAATGAAAAATGTGATTGAGAACATTTACTTGAATGCAGAATGCCAATTTTGCTGGTAGTTGCAGCACATAGCATGTGTGATTAAAGACGACGAGATTAGAATCAGTCGGATCAATTCCACCAATAGCTGACAATAAAGCCTGTTTTTGGGAGGGACATTTTGTAATACCTAAAGAGTAGACATAGCTGAAGGGGATTGAGCCAAATCTTCAACTATATTATAATTTTGTGCAGCTCTTGCTCGAGGATTATATGTCGATTTGTGATTTACTCCCTTTGGTGGCTTAATTGTCAATTCAAGAATAGCAGTAAGCGGTACTGATTCCATAGACGGATTCGTAGTCGAGGTAGCAGGTTGATCAGTGACCTGACTATCATAATATTTATTATGCGTTGACACCAAAATATCTGTTGAAGGTTTTGTGATAGATAACACAAGTACTTGGGAACTAGAAGCTGGATCCGTAGCAACCAAATTTGTGTCCAGATTCGGAAACAAATTTGTCAAAACAGCTGACGCATTGGAAGTCTTAATGATTTTTAAGACTTCAGTTCGGTGAGGACAATACCGAAAAAATTGTTCCTCATTATAGATTATACATGGATAACGGGGTTTCCTAGGTCCAGACAATTGATCAGATGATATTTCCTGTGGGTTAGAAGTTTGTTTTTTCTTAGATTTCCCTTTTTTCTTACTTTCGGGTTGCTTGTTAATTTTTCCCTTGTCAAACGACACGGCATTAATTTTGGAAGAAGGTGCAATATTAGATGCAGTATTATGATGTGTGCCTGTAGTACCAATCAAGCCGTCTCTGGCATGAGAGTCCTTTAATTGAGGAGGAAGAGTAAAAATAGATCTCGGCGCATTAGGAATTTTTTCATAGAGCATGCCAAACTGAGTATAAATTAAGTCTAAATATTGGGCACGAGCGATAACTTGCTCTTCTGTGATGACACCACCCTTAGCCACATCCTCAGTTATAGATGGTAACAGAGACTTAATGAACCACTCAACAAGGAGCTGATCCGGAACAAATGTCTTAACCATTATACGTTGACGATTCCACTCATGAATACGATCAGAAATGTGAATAGCATTAGTCTATTTGAAATTAGTCAAGGGTTCCTTTCTAGTTTCATATTGTATGGGTAACTAGAAGTGAGTCAGAAAGACAGTAGCTAGGGTAGCGAAATTATCAAAAGAAGCTCTAGGTAATTCAATGTACCATTTTACAATCGGACTAGTGAGCGTACGCTAGAAAAGACGTAGTCGAATAGAATCATCATTTAGGGAATTAGATGAACACCATAAATGATAAGTCATGACATGACTCGACGGGTCTTCCCCAGGGTTTCCATTGAACTTAGGAATATCCGAGGGTAATTTGTGAGGTATCACCGACCACTAAGGAGCATAGTTGAATGGATCATTGGTTAGCCGATTTAAAGTTGGTAACTCTAAAGTTGCAACAAAGGGAAACTGTCTATTAAGGTCAGGTTGAGCATAGCCAAGGTATGATGGAATTTCTTGAGCAATAGGCCTTTTAGCACCAGCATAAGGAATCTGCTGATGGTAACCCAGATAAGGGTTGTTTTGAAAAGAAAACACTTGAGGATTCCGTTGACCAAAACCTGGATATGATACTTGTTGAAATGAAGTTTGAGGTATTTGTGCCTGAGGCTGCCAAGAGGTCTGTCCACCAATGTTATAACCCAAATTAGAATAAATTGGATTTGGTTGAGGATATGTATAACTAGTTTGTGGCTGTGAAATCCCATAAAATGGTAAAACAACTTGTGATTAAATGATTCTAGGTATAGGTTGTTGTGAATTAACCAAAGGATTTGGAGTCTGTGGACCCAATACTTGAGGGTATTGAGTTGAAGGACTTTCCTGATAAGTTTGTTGTACAAAATTTTGATTTTGTAATAGGGGTAAATATGAATTAACAAGTGGAAATGATGTGGGTGTAACAGGTTGAACTGGTTGATATGAGTGTACAAATGTTTGTGGATGGATAGGAAGAGTGGGCTGCCATTGAAAAACATTCATTTCAACATTAGGCTGACGAAAATGTGATGGAGTAGTGTCATAGTGGGTGACCAAAGGTTGCCCCCCAATATGAGGAGGATAATAAGACAAAAAATATTGCTCTTCAAATGCTAGGAGTCCAGTTGATATGGAACTTGATGGAATAGACCCAGAAGGACCGGCTTGATATTGCCCTAATGATGTGTATAAAGAATCAAGTCGTTCAGTACTCACTATAGGTTTATCAGTTAGAATACCAGACGATGACATTGGTAAAGTCCATGGGTTTGAATATGCACCAGAGAAAATGCCAGATAAAGATTTATAACCTGATGGGACCATAGGGCCACCATGAAAATATGACTCTGGTGAAGTTGTAAACATCGACGGGGTAGCGAGGGCAGGTGTTGACGTAATTGGAATAGATGGCCCAACCGAAGATGTTGGTTCGGGAATGGTTACTTGACCAAATGTATACCCTTTTGAATTAATGGGATTTTGAATAGGAACATGATCAACAAAAGTAGATGGTGGTGATTGAGGAAAAGACTCGTACAAGTAAATATCCTCCCCAAAATTGGTTGGAGTTAAAGGTTTCTTGTCTTGTGGGATTTCTTCAATCGCAATTAAACCAGGTGGAAGTATTTCACCGTCAGACCCAAAGTATATTTCAGGACGTTGACTGTGTGATATGGGAGATTAAATGGTTACATAAATTAGTGGGATGACCATTGGAGGAACAAATTCTGGTTGTTCGACTTCGGGATTCAGATGTTCTGGCAAAAAGGAGACAGGATTTGGATCAACTTCTGGTTGAACAATGTCGGGTTCAGAAGGTATGGTCTCACTTATTGGATGGATTGTGACCACGGGTAGCTGTGAGAACTCCATCTCAACAACAGTAGATAGACTGGGATGTGTAGAAAAAACTTGAGCTAACTCTAGTATATGGGAAGATGATGCTTCACCAGAGGTATGAATAGTACTTGATTCTATAGAGTGTTGTTGCCTTCGCTGTCCAGGGGTAACTTATGGTGGTAAAGGTGGTTTCAATGCTAATCTACGTCAATGACGGGGGAAAGGATTTTGTTCTTCCATGATTACTGATTTATTTTAACCAAAAAAAAAAAAACAAAAAAAAGGGTAATGCTAGGCAAAAGGTTTACCAAGAAACTGTGAACTGCAGAATACCTCTTGGCGAACCAAGAAGTACGGGTAGACAATCTCCCCGAATGTTGTGTTCGGTGTATCACAATTTACAAGGTGGCCAAATTGGTTCACTATGGATGGAGAGCACCTAAATTTGTCCTCCCAAATATACCCGAAGGTACATGGAGGCCCAAGTACGTATTAGCGTTGTCTGATGCGAAACTGCACAGTGATAGCACCCCTTTATAATTTTCGTACTGTAACACCGCTCGATATACCTGAAAGTACGTGGACGAGCTATGATATACTTACATATGTGGAGTGGGGTATCACACTCAGAATGTATCACAGACAAATTAATGACAACTGCTATGTTTTACGACGTCAGAACACGTCTCTATCCTAGACCTTCTAAATGTTATCGTTATGGTTCCAATGCTTTGTTAGGTAAATTGAGATAAATTTTAAGTTGATCTTGTTTATCAATTTTCCTTTCAAGGTTCATCATGATGATATATTAGAAATTCCTAAAATTCAAGCTAAAATGATAAGCAATCTTTCACTTTTAGTTTTTCAATGAAAATCCTAGCTACTAGAGGGAAAGAGCAATCAATTTGAGAGCAAACAAATCAAAGAGCACAAACTAAAATGTATCTTTCCTAATTATTCCTTTTGCAAAACACAAATTCCACTACATGCAAATGCAGGTTTTTATTTTCAGTTCCTTTAATGTTATGAATGCAGAAAAGAAACTAAGTGCACCAAATCAATAAAAGCAAATTCCTTTTACTTTAGAGAAATGAAGAATATAAACAACAATTTCTCTCTTAAAGGAAAAATGAGGAATTTAACAACAATTTCTCCTATTAGGAAACAAAGAATTTAACGACAATTTCCTTTTTCAAAAGAAAATGGATCTAATGCAACAATGAAAATACTTTGAAATAAATTCGTCAATGATAAAGAAAAACTCTTTAAATAAACATTGAACAAACTTTTCTTTCAAAGGAGGAAGGAGTAAATAAGATCACTAGTCAATCTGAGGGATCAGGCTCTTTAAAACACAACAGACAACAGACTGAAAAAAAAATGCAATGAAAAATTTAATGTAATTTGGATGGTTTCAGGGGGCAACGCAGTCTCTAAAGAGAGACAGTGCGTTGCAATGCAGTCCTGAATGGGAGACAGTGCTATGCAAAGCACTGTGTCCTGTCCAACAGTGCGTTGGGCGCAGTGTATAAGGAAAATTACAACTGTATAAACATAGAAAATAAGAGGCAAATACACTAAGGATGAAGGGTAATTTCCCCAGTGGAGTTGCCAATTTGTTATGTGGAATTATGGATTACGGATAAAACATTCTTCCCTAGATGTAGTGCTCATCTAGAACAATAGGTTAAAGACTTTGCAACTACTTTTCCTAACTGTAAATAGACACACAGAACAGATCAGAGAACTTACTTGGAGTCCAAGCGCTTCCTATTCTCCTTCTATCGCTCTTGTTGTAGCTTCAAATATTTCCTGCAAGAATGAACACTAAAAAGAATAAGATAGCAATAATACAGATGTCTATTCAATTTATTTAGTTAAATCAGTAAAACATAAACCATATACATCATATAAGAATTCATAATATGAAACACATGAGCTTATACAGATGCATATGTGGGAAAGTAAGCAACAATCTTTATTAATGGATAGAAGGGGAGGTTACAACCCAGTGATTGATTTAGTGTCACCATCTCCAGCAGCATCCCAGCCTCATCACAATGCACATCTCTCCAGTAGCATTTCACTCAAATCTATTCCTTAATTGAAATTCCACCAAAATTTCTCTACTCAAATTCTTCCTTCTCAAGCACTAGGATTTGTGCTTAATTTATAGAGGAGTTGAAGGTAGTTTTACAATCAAAGAATTTATAATAATAGGAAAGACATGTTCCCAGTGTCAGAGGTATCAAATGGACACATGGATTCGAAGTTTGACACATGTGAACTCTTCTAGAAGGCACTGGCCAAGTGGAGATTCCGGAACAATGAGAATTTTTCTCCCAATGTGACCAACGCACCCATGAGTGTCGAGAAGTGCTTTGCAAAGTACCCTTGAATGGGGTTACCTACATATGCAACACACTTAGTCCCTTTAGAGGCAGCGTTGGTGAGCTCTCATATGATATATTATAAACTTAAAATCTTGGAAACCTTTGCAAATGAAATTCATGGATGATTTGTCTTGTTCTTTATCTTAGGGCATGTAGCAACTGAAATGATAAGTTATGATAGACCTTATTCATTGGTTCTGGATATGATGTCCAGTTAACCAGGTCATTTGGAATGATGCCCAAATTGACCTATAATAGGTAACATGCCTCAAAATTTATGTCTCTATGAATCTTGGAGAATAACGAAAGAAATATTCCTTGTTTATGTTTGATTTGAGACTTTCTATCACAAAGAAGCTGAAGTCTATGGATGACATAGTTTTGTTTTGGAATAAAATATTTTTGTTGGGAAACATATTATTTTGTAGGCTCCGTCTCCAATCTAGAGAAGAAATAAAGGCCTAAAAGCACAAAATATCAGCGACACCCATTTTTCAATGATAACGTGACCTTTTCTATGTCAACACTCTTGCACATATTTGTCTCAATGGTCATCAAAATATGAAATAAGGATATTATTTTCAAATGTAATTTGAATTTATTATATAACCTTTGAAGAAGGAATTCTAATTACAATAACCTTGGAAATTGTGAGAATTGGTGATGGTTGTTTTGTTGAAGATTCTAAGGCTTAATTATCCCCCATGACGAGTGAAGAAGGTGTATTGTTGAAACATCTCACTTGATTATATATATATATATATATATATATATATATAGATATGTCAGTCAGTGGAGAATGAAATCCCTGATGCTCCTACTCCTTCTCCCCCACTCACTTCTGGCCCTCTTCATATTGAAAGGCCTAGTTCTAATATCGTTGTACGACCACCTTCTAAATGCGTGCTCCGAAAGTCCTCGTATAATCCAAATTCCCGCACCACTCAACATTACAATATTGTTGAGGATTTGGCTTAGGCGCCTTCCGCTATGTCCGCACTAGAGGTCCTTCAGAGCTGCCCATCACAACGGAAAGTGTTGTTATCCGCTATTGAAGGAGTCGATCCATCCAATTCGAGCCTCATTACTTTTGATATGGAAAATTTTGTTCCACGTCTCCCTCATCAAATTGCTTTGATTATCCAAGTTGGTATTAATGGAAATAATATCCATCGGGCAGTTGTAGACGAAGGTGCGTCCACTTGCATCATGTTTGTCCTGTGTTGGAATGCCATCGATTATCCAACTCTTAACCAGTCTCCAAATACTTTGGAAGCTTTTGATGGAAGGGACTCTCATCCTTTTGGTATCCTCCCTAATTTTCCTATCACGCTGGAAGGAAAAATGGTCAAAGTGAAAGTAGAAGTCATTGATGCAAAACTCTTTTATAATATTCTACTCGTTCACAGTTGGACTCACACCATGTTGTGTGTGTCGTCCTCTCTCTTTCGTGTTCTTTGTTTCCTACACAAAGGAAATATTATCACTATTGATCAGTTGTCCTTTTCTGATTCCACCTCTTTAGAAAGCAATGTCCCATATGTGGAGCATACCACACACCTTATGAAAGTGTGGGGTTAGGGCTTTTCAAATATTCTGCCCTTATGGGTCTATTTTCTTCCTCCACCAGTTTTTTCTTAAGTCAATGTGATCTATACATCACCTGATCCTTGGATCATCCCTTCCCTCGATCAGATTGATTCGTTTGGTGATGTTATGCCGTTAATCCCCATAGAAGTTAATTATTGTGAAATCATCTCGGCTTCGGCTAATGATTATGAACATGATACTTCTAGAATGCATTTCGGCGCGTACTCCCAATCTCTCTAGCTTGGTCCCTCAGACTCATCAGATCCTTTGAATGAGACATTTCCCTTTGACGAAAGTATTGTGGAAATCATGTCTCTCGAAGAAATTCCCTGGAATGATACTCATCATCGTTCTTCATTTCTCCCGAGCCTTGGAGTAATTATGTCGTGTCTTGAAAATTATGCTTTCCATGTTCCAGATGACCCGCTCTCGACACCCATGTCAACACATGAGGTCTTCTCTGAGGGGAACATAGGAAGCATTACTGAGACAACACCTATCGACATTTCTGTGAAGCCAAGAATTTTATAGAACATTCACATTGGGGTTACTTTCTCTCCAAATGAGGTCGATCTCTATACCAGTCTCTTTTGAGATGTTTTTGCATGGTCCTATGAGGACAGTACTGGCATCGATTCGAGTATAGTGGTGCATGAAATACCGAATTAACCTAACACGAAGCCTGTTTGTCAACGAATTCACCCTGTGCACCCTAGAAAGGAAACTTCCATAAAGGGAGAGATTGAAAAACTTCTTAATGCTAGATTTATTTATCCTATTCCACTAATAGATTGGGTGTCCAATATCATCCCTGTGAATAAGAAGCATGGTACCATTCATGTTTGTGTTGATTACCGAGATATCAATCATGCCTTCCCGAAGGATAACTATCCCACTCCGTTTATTAACCAAATCATCGATGAATGCACTGGGAGTGAGATAGTCTCCTTTATGGATGGTTTTTCTAGCTACAACCAGATTAACATCTTGTCGGCTGATCAACGCAAGACTGCCTTTATCTGTGCATGGGAACCTTTGCTTATAAAAATCTCCCTTTCGGTCTAAAGAATGTCAGTGCCACCTTTCAGCATGCGACGTTGTATGCTTTTCATGATATTAAGCACATCATACAACCTTACATGGATAATCTTCCCACTCATTCCGCTAAATTCCGGAACCATCCTGCGCACCTTCGAGAGGCTTTTCTCCGTTGCTGACACTATAAAATTCATTTGAACTCGCACAAATGTGTTTTCTGCTTTGAATCCTACAGAATCCTTGGTTTTTTCATCTCTAAAGAAGGTATTCATCTTGATCCCTTGAAATTCGAGGCTATCATTAATCTACCCCCTCCCTCTTCTTTATCACAATTGCAGAGTCTACAAGGGAAAGCTAATTTCCTTCGTCACTTCATTCCCAACTATGTGGATATTGATAAGGGCTTTACAAGATTACTTAACCAAGGGATCCCATTTCTGTGGGATGAGGTCGCTCAACACTCCTTGGATTCTTTAAAGAACGTTCTTGTTAATGCCCATTTACTACACCCCCCAATTATCATCGTGACTATTTCTTATACTTAGCAGCTTCTGTCGATACCATTGGTATGGTGCTGGTCCAGGATGGCGATGATGGTACTGAACATGTCATCTATTACCTCAGCCGTAACCTTATGGATGCAGACACTCGATATTCCCATGTCGAGAAACTGGCTTTAGTTGCGGTGCATGTTGTTTAACGCTTTCGGCCTTATATTCTTTTACGCATGACTACCATGATCTCTAACTACATTATTATGACTTATATTTTGACCCATTAGTTGTTGGGGGGAAAATATTCAAAATGGATTTTCATTTTACAAGAGTTTTATTTGGAATTCACTGCTGCCAAATCGAAAAAATCATTGGTTTTCGCGGAATTGATATGCTCCCTTCCCTCTTGTTCTACACTGTCTGATTTCAATGAACATATCCCAGACGAGTCTCTCTTTCTTATTAGCACTGTTAATCCATGGTATTATGATATCATCGTGTATCTCCAAACCCAAACTTTCTGATTTGAGTTAGACAAGTTTGATCGTCGACATATTCAACATCATTCTCAACCATATCGTATCATTGGGGATACTTTATGCTGCATCGGTGTAGACTCGATTCTTCGTCACTGCTTGAATTTTGAAGAGGCTGAGAGAGTGCTCAATGACTGCCACTCCAAAGCCTGTGGCGATCATATGTCTGGATATGCTACTGCTCAACAAATCCTTTGTGTTTTTTTTTTCTAGCCTTGTATTTTCAAGGATTGCATTCTCTCCATCCGTAAATTCCATGCTTTCCAAATTTACCAGCAGAAGATGCGTGCCCTGCCCGCACCCCTACACCCATTTGTTACCTTCAACCCATTTTCTAAATGGGGCATTGAATTCATGGCATGTAACCCTCACTCGGTCGAGGGGCATGCTTATATTATCATCGATGTTGATTATTTCACCAAATGGGCCGAGGTGATGCCTACATATGTGCTGACGGTAAAACTGCAGCTCAATTTATCTTCAATCATGTTATTGCTTGATTTGGAGTCCCTCAAGCTATTGTCACCAACCATGGCTCTCATTTCCACCATTATATGATGGATGAGTTGACATCTCAGTTGGGCTTGCATCATGATAGCTCAACTCTGTACTACCCTCAGGCGATGGCCAAGTTGAAGAAGTTAATAAAGTCTTGGTTATTATGCTTCAACGTACTATTGGGATGCACAAGTCAAACTCGCATTTCATGCTTTTCTCAGATCTCTAGGCCTACCAGATTATGCACAAGTCACTCCCTCCTTAGCACACCTAGAACTCGTTAACAATACCTATCACACACTCTTATTCACTCATCTCCATGCATTTGAAAGTAGTTCTCCCTTGTTATTCCCTGGCACTCCATAACACACCCTGGAATGCATTGGCACACCCTAGCACTTGACACATCTTGGCATGTTTCCCTGGCCTCTAGCATGTCTTAGCACTGCTTAACATACCTTATCACTCCATCCTTAGCACACCTATAAGTCATTGACACTTGCTATCAAAATAAATTAATCATTCATTTGCATGCATTTTTTTCACCTAGTGCTCCCTTGTGTTTCCCTAGGACTCCCTAACACTTCCTAGCATGTGTTGGCACACCCTGGCACTTGGCACATCTTGGCTGCATGCCACTCTGGCACACTAGCATGACTTAGCGCTTCCTAGCATACAATGTCACTCCCTCCTTAACACACTTGGAACTTGCTAACACTCCCCATCACACACTCTTATTCATTCATTTCCATGCATTTTGACATAGTGATCCCTTGTGTTTCCCTGGAACTCGCCAACACTCAACACACATTGGCACTTGGCACATATTGGTATGCTTCCCTAACACTCTAACATTCCTTGGAACTATCTAGCATATCTTGTCACTCATTCCTTAGAAAACTTGGAACTCCATAACATGCCCTATAACTCCCTGGCATGTATTGGCTCTTTGAACTTGGTGGCACTTCACAATTATTGCATGCGTTTGGATGCCCTGGATTTCCTTGGCATGGTTTAAGATAAAATTGATTTGAGATCAATTATCACAATTAAGAGAGAAGTAATAAAGGATCATTTCGTACTTAAGACAGACTAGCACTTGGCCCTTGGCATGTATTGGCACTAGTGTTGGTATTCCTAGCATGCCCCTCTTGAAAAGGAAATGTCATAAATTATTAACCCTCATATGTGTTCATTTATTTTCATTTTAACTTGGTGTTCCCTTTTGTCGTATGGCACTCCTTGACACGTGTTCGCATACCCTAACACCTAGCACATATTTTCATGCTTTAACACATGGCATGTCTTGGCATGCATTGGCATGCCTTGGAACTATCTGGCACATGTTAGCAGACAATGAAACTTTTTAACATGCCCTAGCATTCCCTAGCGTGCCTTTTCACTCCCCCCTTGGCACGCCTGACACTTGCTGACACTCTCCGACACACCCTCTTATTCATTCATTTCCATTCATTTTGAATTGATGATTTATGTTTGATGGGGTGAATTTCTAGAAAGAGTTCCTTTAAGAGAATAAAAAAATGATTGCACCATTACTGACATAAGTAATTGCGAGATTCTACTTGAATGACATTAGGAAAATACACAAGAGATTTTAAGAATGACATTTTTAGGGGTTTTTTAATTGTGTGGGAATGGTTAGAAGTGAGTGGTCAATATTGTGATTTTCTTTCTCATTAAAGTGCGTATCCTTATGAGAGACTCGTCTTGAGAAAATGACACCCTCGTCATGCTTACCTTCCAACTCATAATATTCCCAAAATAAAGTCCAACTTGCACAATGAGGGAAGGAATGTTGGTTTATGGTGTGATGAGTGACTGGGTGAGAGTTTTGATGTACTATGAGAGAGACTAAACCATTTAATTTGTCTCCTTTATGGATAACATGATGTAGGTGTGTCATGGAACCACAGGGCCACTAGAAATATTGTGTAAGATATAGCCCAACATAATGAATGTCTTGAGAGAAATCTGTGGAGAGGGATCAAAATAAATTATTGATGAGTCCAAAAAAAAATATTTACTAGAGAGTAACACCATGGTGATCAATGCCACACATGGAGTCTTTTGAGCTAGGCATTTTTTTCTAAAAATTTGTTTGGAGTGTCACTGAATTGGAGGAATTATCAAATTCATGACATTGTAAATTATGTAGGAACATTGTTGATTTTGTTATAAAGGCTAAGGTTTGTAAGGAGAATATAGGGTTTGTAGGGTCTTAGTGGAAAATAAGCATCAATTTCTAGCTCTTTGATATACTAAAGAGTATGGATTATATGAGAAGTTGATATGGATTATATGACATTGAATCCACCTTGAGATGGAGGTTGTTATGTTTTAGAGAAATTAAAAAGATGGCAGTTAAACAATTTCTCTTGTTATGACATTATCTTGTGATTTTTTTTAATTATTATTTATTATTTCAATTTTTCTTTTCTTAACATCAACAGTAATGCCAATGAACAAATAGGAGAAGGTGCAAGATGTAGGCACATGTTATGGAAAAACCCCACTCTTTGGGGAAAACCCAGCCAAAATTCTTCCTTTAGTAGATTTAAGATGAGACGACCAAGACCTTTAGACTATAGACTCCTTGCATCAATTCATCCCCTCACTATGTTAGCATCGAGATCTCCATGACATCGAGATATCCTTTTCTTGCACCTAAATTTGACAATCAACTTATAAAGAACATTAAAATCCATTCCAAACCTTCCCCCAACTCTATCTTTGATAGTGCATCTCAACTTTCAAGCAAGCTAAACTCAAACCATGGGAAAATAGAGATGTTTATTTACGAATGATTCACTTTCCCAAAAACCATTTTCAGTGAGTAAGTATTTCGACTAATTGAGGTACTATATCTCTTGGTTTGGACTATAAATATTTTGTTCAAGTCCGCATTTTGAATAGGCTTTCCTTCTTCATGAAGTACAAATAACTCAGTCTAGACTGGACAATGGCCACCCATTTTCGTATTTAAGCATGAAACTTGAAATGCATCATGAATTAGACTTATCTCTAAAATATTCAAGGTGAAATCATCTCAGATAATCTTCTTATGAATTTGATATAATCCATAGAAATTTAGTGCCAATTTATTCTTTCACTAAAGGAATCCATTGAGTTTGTTAAGGTCAATTTTAAGGAAGCATAAAATGTATTTTTCTAGGGGTTGAGTGATGTGCTGGATTCATATGTCATAGAGGTTCCTACATGATAAATAAGCTATGAATATATAAGAGGCATCTAATAAATCATGGAATGAGTAAATTTTTGTGGTAGTCCTGGCATTTAAGCATAAAATTGATATTAAATTAAGTATAAAAAATGCCTCTAAGTGTGTACTAAAAATTAGTTAATGGAAGGTGTTGGAGTTTCATTCCTAGCCTAGATAGTTCTCAACAATAAAATGATTTTACATTTAATAAATATTCTAGTTTTTTACAACTTTGTTTGAACATCATTTGTATTTTTCTTACACAGGTGGCATTTTATAACATGAAAAGGAAATGTTACATTCAAAAGATTCATTTCTACCATAACCATTTCCTCCCCCAAAATTAGGGTTTCCTCTCTCCTTTTCCTCAACAAAATACAATCTCAAACCTTCGTTCTAATAAAGACAAAAAAATTGTGTGCATAATTCTTAATCTCTAGCTCTCCCTTTCTCTCCCTCTCGCTCGCTCACTCCCTCCCTTTCTTTCCTTCTCCCTACCTCCCTCTCCATATCTCCCTCCACTTCTCCCTATTATCCTCAATGGAAAAAACAAAATCCAAACCCAAATAATTGGATACCCAAATATTATTGGCTTTCCATCCAACTGCTAAACCCCCCAACCTTCCATTAACATCCAAGGAAATGAAACTCCACCCCTTTTGTAGGGATTCTAGACAACTGGTAATATAAACACCATCTCCTAACAATTTTCTCCAACGACTTGGAGGATGTTTTGCAGAGAGGATTTGCACCATCTAGCTTTTCCTTGGTGCCGAAAAACTCCAATCCAGAGTCCTTTTCTAACTTAATATGTCCTTGCCTCTAGATGGATAGTACTACATAGAAAAGGGAAGCTCATAGTTTTTAGCAATGTGCCCATACCTATGGCCCCACCTACACCTAAAAGGTATTCCTTCATAATCTAATATCTGAATACAGTCCACCACAATACGGATATTTATGCCTTGTATAAGCCCTTCTCTGAGTTCCATATTAACGAAAATATGGGTGTATGTCTTAATCCCTGTCTCTAAATATGCAGGTGCTATAAGGTAAACTGCTTGGGTTGTTGGTTTTCGAATATCCCTCTCAGGGCTTTCCGGTGCCCGAGGCAGACAGTAAGATTAGCTATGTTGTTCACAAAGATGGTATGAGCATGTTCATATTAGCTTGAAATAACTTGAAGGAATACAATAGAGAATTACCTCTTTGATAGTCTTGGAGTCCCTTGGAGAGCGCTGCGCTGCGAAGCAAGAGTCCTTCTTCACCGACTCCAAATCTGAGTCCTGCAATCAGTCAAAGCACCCGCGTAATTTCTAATATAACAAGTATCCCATCAATTAAATCAATATAAAATAAACATCTAGATTATAGACATCTGAGCCATTCATATCATACTATGTAAATGTTCAAACAATAATGACAATATTAAGCATTGAATGGACAAAACGAACACATTTCTATTGATTTTGAAAGAAGGAGGACTACAACCATCGGTTGTACCAAGCCCTCCTCAGTCTCCCAATCTCTCTTCTCTCTCAAGTGAAGAAGTCCAAGTCAACAAACTCTCTAGGAACCTCTTTGACTCTTGGCCTTCACAATGTCACACTATTCTCTATTCCACAAGTATACAAGAACCTTGAGCAATCCTTCGACCTTCAATTAAGAGCCTTCAGCTCCTTCTTATAGGAGAGGGATAAGGCCATTTTTTCCCTTCTATTTCCACTAGTTTGGAATGGAAAAAGATTAGATGTTTCTTTGATCTCTATGCTTTTGCCTCTTTTGGAGTTCAGTCTTCTATGGAAATGACCAATAATGAACTGGTGCTTCTGCAATTTCCTTTGTGAACTGACTCCTTTGTGAGGGAAAGTCGGAGATTCAAATCATTCTCCGCGCTCTTTTCCCAATTCAAACTTAAAACACAGGTAACGCTTCCTTCCAGTGTAAACAGAGCGTTGCCCTAGCCACTAACGTGGCTAATGTATTGATTGCCCGCGTTATAACGCTCTTGTTCTGTTCTATATAGGCGTTACCCTAGCAGAAATAGGTTTAATTTAGGTCTTTGTATCCCTTCCATATTTGTCTTCCCCTCTGAGCTGATGAGGAGGTATTTTCACCTGTAACAGATGCCCCCTAAAGTGTGAGGTCAGAGACGAAGATGATGGCCGAAATACTTTACAATTTGTGTAGAGATAGAGAGATTGAAAGACTGAGGAAATCCTAAAACAACAACATATGTCAGAAAATATAGTATTTGCCTAGAGTCGGGCATGTCCCATGCTTAGTAGCTTAAACAACATGATTTCTCTAGAATAGAGATATGAAGAATCTGTCCACCAATAGGCACAATGTGGAAGTGTCTGTCATAACAGGATCAGGCTGAAGAAGCTGTCTCCATAAACAATATCGCAGCTTGGGGAAGGGAACACAACTTTAATGGTGTAGCCTTTTGCCCCAAGGTCTTGACTGCCGATTCACTTAAACTGCATATTTCTCAACATGTGAATGAAGGAGTTGTCGTCGAACATGTGAGAAATCGTCTGATTACCAGTCAATAATGAAAACTGTTAACAGACGCGAAGGTGGCCACCGATAATGATGATGGTCCCTAAGATGCCTAGTACAATCTAGCGAGTGTGAATAAAAGGAGTTGAAGTCGAACACTCGTAGAATCATTCGACCAAGAGCCAATGATGAAGACCCTTGATCAAACACAAGACTACCTGCCACTGATGTCTGTAAGTATCCAGGTACTGATGGGTTTCTGGATCAACTTCCTAGATAAGATGTTGAAGTCGATAGGAAGTGATCTGTTGAAAGGTAGGCACTACGGCGTCCTACATCAGTCAACATGAAACGGAAACCAACTGATTTTGTTTATGATTTGAGATAAGGAAAAGTAAATGGGAATGTCAGACGACAAATAATTTTTGGCATAATGAATGGTTTGGTTGATAACAGGAGCAGTAGATAACGAGATCTGCTTGAACAATAGAAGGCACTCTAGCAGGGTACTAGGCAGCTGAAGCGTGTTGAACACCAAAGAGTGTGTTAGGATTTTACCGGTGGAGGGACACTGGGAAATGAAGGCTAATACTCATAGATGGTAGGGTTCGGCTAACTGCGAAAGAGTTTTCTGGGAAGTGCCATGTTCAAGAATTTTGCTGCCAAATCGACCTTTTTTGAAAATGTAACAGAGGTAGTATCCATTTTGTCCAAATTTTTCCCCATCTGATTAAGTTTAACGAGTCCAGACGAGTAAACTCGGTGAATTTTTCATGTCTAGAGAGTCTGACAAATGTCAGGAAAGACAACTCTGTGCCCCATCTGATTAGATTTAACGAGTCCAGATGAGAAAACTCGGTGAATTTTTCATGTTTAGAGAGTCTGAAAAATGTCATAAAAGACAACTCCATGTCCTTTCTGATTAGATTTAACGAGTCCAGACGAGTAAACTCGGTGAATTTTTCATGTTTAGAGAGTCTGAAAAATGTCGTAAAAGACGACTCCATTGGGGTACCTTTGTCATGTCTTGATAACCGGGCACGGCAAAGGGATAATAGTAAGCCCGAAATAGTTCATTTTCCGTAAGTTAGTCCATCGAATCCGGAAAAGTGAGAAATCTATGTTCAATGGACGTCTACCTCATTTTGTGATGAGTACGAGGAGACGAAGTAAACTCAATATTCTTTGTGAAATTTTAACGAGTCCAACAAAGAAAAACTCGTTACCTCCGTGAAATTTTAACGAGTCACGCGGAGAAAACTCGATTATTTTTTCAGTTTAAAGAGCTTTGAAAAAAGAGGAAAAGAATGGCTCCTTGTTCTCTGTCTTGATAGTTTAACGAGCCTGACAAAGGCGACTCGGGATTTTTTCGGTTTTATGAGCAAGAAAAAGATTCCTAAAAAGAATGATCAGTACTTCTCCATAGTTTTAACGAGTCTGAAGAAGAAAACTCTAGGTTTTTCGGATTAACGAGCAAGAAAAGACCAAAAAAAATAAATAAATAAAAAAAAGAACGCTCGATGCCAACTTCGTATAAGTTTAACGAGTCCGAAGAAGAGAACTCGAGGTTTTTCGGATTAACGAGCAAGAAAAATACCGTAAAAAGAATGCTCGATGCTTCTTCGTGTAAGTTTAACGAGCTCGAAGAAGAAGACTCGAGGTTTTTCGGATTAACGAGCAAGAAAAATACCATAAAAAGAATGCTCGGCGCTTCTTCGTGTAATTTTAACGAGCCCGAAGAAGAAGACTCGAGGTTTTTAGGATTAACGAGCAAGAAAAATACCATAAAAAGAATGCTCGGAATTTCTTGATCTCTTTCTCGTTAATAGAATTATCTATGTCGGGAATTTTCTTATGAGACCAAGCAAACACATCGCGGAATTCTTTGAAAATGGATGTGAAGTGCGCCCTTTCCTTAGGATTGCAAGCTTCCCCAATCTGAATATTTTCCACGATACCTGTTTTGACCAAGATATCAATGAGCAGTGTCTTGGAAAGATTACCCATGTTCCCCTCTGAATCGATAGTGTGAACAGTCGTATAAGAGGAGGGAACTATCTCAGGTTGGTCGAAAGACGGGATTTCAGTTTTTATCGCCTCCGAATCAATCATCGAAGTGCAATGGTGAAACTCTCCCCAAGGTCGTTCTTCTAATGACATGATCTCTCAAATAGCTTCGTCTGTAGGCCAGACTTCATTGAGGAGATCCTTAGAGAGAACTGTGAGGGGAGAGAGGTTTGTACTTGTGGTCGAAACCATATCAGTGGAGGGTTCATATGTGCTTTGGATGGCTTGGTAAGCCAACTCGACCGGCGAAAGCGGCATCTGATCTCCATAAGAATCAATATCTGAAGGTGTCGAGATGATCCATGGGTCGATAGAGCCATCTGAAAAGGTGGATATCATTGCAACCGTGTTTGGGATCTGCGGCGGCGGTAGAGGAAAACAACCCAGTAGGGAAGATGCCTTCAGAAGACCGGTACCGATACTGACGTAAGAGTCAGGGACACCTCCTATTAGGGGTACAAAGCTACTTGGTAAAGTGGCATAATCAGGGGTGCAGAAGGATAGCTGATCGACCGTGACTATTTTCCCATCCAATGGAAATAGGATGAGTCGGAAGACCGAAGACACGATGGCGGTCATAGCATAATACCAACTGCGACCGAGCAATAGATTATAGTCGAGATGACGCTCTACGACTTCAACGTCCACGTTTACCGTTTTCCCACTCAGAGTGATGGGAAAGCTAGCAAGGTATCCTTTTGGTAGGAAAGTGTGGCCATCGAAAGATTTGAGGTAATTCGATGGCGGGGTTAGAGTAGGAGAACCTAAATGGAGCTAGCAAGCTTGTGACATAACGCAGATCGAAGCACCTTCGTCTATGATAGTGCGATGGATTGGTCTCCCTTTCAACACAACCTGCACCTAGAATGCGAGTTGATGTGAGAGGTGAGGTTTAGCCTTTTCCATATCAAAGATTGCTAGCATGGAATCCTGGGGATCTATTCCACCAATGGCCGAAAGCAAGGCTTTCCTTTGTGCTAGACAGGTTTGTAATACTTCAAGAGCAGACATAGCTGACGGTGCCTGCACCAAATCTTCTACAATATTGTAGTTTTGGGCTGCACGTGCAGAGGTATTATGAGTCGTGCGTCGAAGTGTCCCTTTGGGGGGACGAATTACAGGTTCAACAGTAGGCCTTTCGATATGTAAATCATTGGGCGGCGGCGGATTGGAACTAGTTCCAGGTTCTTGAGCATCTATGGTAGGATTTTGTTGATGCCTCGAAAATCGCTGCAACAACACTGGGGGATAACCACTCGGTCCGGACCTTAAACAGCTCCTTTTCCATTTGGGATGGTGGCTCCGACTGGATATAATGGGACCAGTTTCCTGATAAAGAATAGAAAGGGGTGGATGAATGATTTTTTTAATAAATAATAATGAATGGAGTACTTAATCTATAAGCAAAAATGCAAATAACTATTTTATCCCGGGAAGCTTCTATTCTTAAGTGCAACGTTTGATGATCCGTGTTTGTCAATAGGCATATAGATGACACTATTTAATAAACAAAGATATTTATTTAAATAATAATTACTTCATTCAATTAGTTGAATGAAGTAATTGATAAAACATTGTTACACTTATCTCAATTTATATCATTGACATATATATGATTGAAATAAAAGCATACCATAAACATCCAATAGTGGAAGGAATACAGAAATACTGTTAAAACACATACATATATTCAATAATAGCAAAAGTAATCAAACAACAATTTATATAAAAAAAAATGGATTCAGACATAGATAATAGTACCATATGAGCTGCAAGTCATTCCCCAATATCAATCGCTATTTGAGATTCTTCTTTCAACGCAAAAATACTTTCACACAAAGACAGTAGTGCACATTTGCATAAAAGCTTCCTTGTCAAAATTAGAATAATTGGTCCAGTTTTATAAAAGAATATGCCTGAAGTACAATAGTGCAACTTCAGGTTTATAAGTCAGATACAAAACTTACGACCCTTTCTAAATACATGAAAGGGTCTATAAATACTAAATTTATCTAAATATCTATGAAACTGAAAAATCCTACTTAATTGGTATTAAACAATCTTGAATATCTCCTTCACGGCGATCTGGCAGTCGGCGGCATGAATCATCACTTAGGTTGTTCGTCTTTAGTCCTGAGCTGGCATATTTCAAGCATCGGCTCCACTTCTGGTGGTCGGTTAAGGCGAGAATTGAGTTGGGCATCATAGGTGGCATCCTGCATTTCGGGAATGATGCATCCGATTGCATCTGAGAGGCATTTGAGGGCGGCTATCTGGCTGTAAGGTTTGACTAAGAACATCCAATAGGTGTCCCATGTCAAACTGTTAATTCCTGCGATTAATCTGCCAGTTTTCTCCAGCTCTGAGTAACATGACTGTTCCAATGTTTTAGCCGATGTCAATTTACCTGGGGTACATTGGGAAATCATGTTAGATAAGTAGAGAGTGTCATTAATCAATTCAACCAAATTACTTGTGGTTAATTTGCATCTGGAAACTGCCCTCTCTGCTTTGTTTAACTGAGATTGCCATTCCATAAATAATATCTCTTTATGCGATTCTAGGATCTTTGGCAATTTAGCTGACTGTCCTTCCTCAGTACTTTGCCACTCAAGATAATTGGTCAATGTCTCATCGGCCTGCTCGAAGTCTGTTCTAGCATCAGCTGATTTATCACTTAGAGATGTTGTTAAGTCACATAAAGGTTCTGCCTGGGCGATTTGTTGACATAACAACTTTATCTGTGTTAATAATGCTTTGTTTATTTGCACTGCCTCTGCCCTGAATTCATCTACCTGTGGAAGATTCTTTGTTTTCTCAAGCTGGGCTGATAGTCGAGCTATCTGCTCATCTTTTATCTTCAGCATTTGTTCATTGGCCACCTTGAGTTGTGCCAATGCCTCTGACAACTCTTTCTGCTTCTGGACTGCACTATGATCAATCCTCTGCTTTTCCTCCTGCAATTGTTGAGTTAATTGATTATTGGTTTGCTGTTGTGTTATCAATTGCAGTTCTGCCTACTCTGCCTTCTGCCGTGCTTCTGATAATTGTTCTTGTAATGAGAAAATCTTCTGGTCTTTTGTTTTTAATAAAAGACTCACCTCTGATGCCTTATTTATTGTTGCTGCCGAATAGGCTCCAGCAAATTCTGATAGTTTTGTTAGGTCTTCAGAGGGGTCAAATTCCTCCTTCCAAATTATATTGCCCGTCACTGTTTCTTCTGGAAATAGGGAAGGCTGATCAGTTCTTCTCCTCTTCCTTTGTCGTTTTACCACAGCTTTGTGTTTCGGGCTAAAGAAGACATCCAAGGGAGGAATTTCTTCTATCTGCAAAATAATTTGATTGGAGGGATACTTTGGGATTATCTCTACTCCTTTAGAACTGGGTAGGCCGCTGGTTTCACCTGGAACTTGTTTTGAAATGGTCTCCTGTGTGTCTGGTACTCTTGATGTTTGGGCTTCTGTTGAACCCTCAGGATTGTTGATAATTGAATCGAATTGCTGCCATTCCTGGAGCAATTTGGGATCAATTTGAGTATCTTGATTTACCTTTATGGTGTTCTGTTCCTGCTCTTTCGTCTGGGTTTCCTCTTTCACTTTCTCCTGTTCTTTTGTTATAACCGAAGGTTCGTTAGTATGTCGCTGTTCAGGCTCGCTTGATCCTGCTGCTGGGCTTGTTGCTAACAGATCTAGGGGCAGAGTTTGCAACCTCTGTTCTCTAAGTTTGTTGAATTCAACTAACCCTTCATCTTGATATTTCGTTCTGGCCCACGATCTAACTTGGGATATTGACTCGGCTGTGGAGAACAGATCATCAAACATATCTTCTTTATGATCAAACTTTGCCAATTTGGCCTGTTCAAGGGCATTATAGGCAACTTTGTCGGGATCGAATTTCCTATTAGGGAGAGTTGCTAGAGTTAATGATTTCATCTTTGTAGCTTCTTTCTCTGCATGTTTGAGATCATTCAAGGTGTAGACACCACATATAAGAGGAAAAGAGGGCCAGACCTGCTTCTTATTTCTCTTTAGAGTTTGTGTAACGCCCTCGGAAATAATCTGATAGGCTATCTCCCTTGCCAGCAGTTTATCAGGTATATACAAAGGAAGAACATGGGGTTTGGCTTGGCTGCCAAAAATTCTTATATAAGTAAAATTTTCCTCTGCAAACCATCTCCCTAAGCCAGTTAAATCAATCCCTGCTTGGTAGGAAATCTTGGGAGCAGGTTTATCAAAAATAGAGTAATGAATGGGTAACATGAAGCCATTGCAGATTTGGTATAAATGGTGCCTATGGGAGGATTTCCACATTTCTGATGGTATATGTGAATGGGCATGGGGTCTTGTGGAGTCCACCTCCAGCCAAGCACGGGAAATTCAGAATTAAAACACAGGGTGTCCAGGATATAAGCGCTGTAGTAGAATGGGGGAATAAGCCTTTCAGTAATGCAGGCCTGGCCTCTGAAATCAATAACTGCGGTGACTAACTTATCGGACAGTATAGTTGCCCAATCCATAATTTCACTATTACACGCTGCCTCTATCAAAGGAACCATTTCTATAGTGAAATTAGAGGAGTCGTGCAAACCCCATAATCTACACATCATGATCCCAGCATAACAATAAGGAGAACATAGAGAATCAACAGAATACATACCAGAAGATTTATGCTTGTGTTTTTCTGGATTCTGCCTCCAATTCCGAATGGGTTCGGATTCAGTTTCGTTCTCATTTCGGAATTTCTCCAGAAATGCCTTGTTGTACTTCTTCTCTGGCTCAGGCAAGTGATACATTTGCCTCAAATCATTAGCTTGGAATGAACCGAAGATTCTCCCATCTCTGGTGCAGAAGGTTCTGTCTGTAATCGGGAGTTCCTCAATTGCCCACCTTACTACATCCGTATATGGGAGAATTTGTTCCCGAGCTGCTATCCGATGAAGGAAAGAGTTGGCTAAGTCCTTTAAAGTACCTTCAGATTTTTGAGTCGTATCTACTGTGGCTTCTACTGTTGTCACTTCAGGTTCTTCAGCTTCTATCAAATTATAGGTACTTTGCCAAGAAGTTTTGCCGAGACCTGAACATGTAGTATCAGATATCAACCCTTTATTTTTATTTCCTGGATCAGTGATGGCTTGTTTTATGGCTGGCGAAGCGGGAGCGTTTGCAGTTTTCTTGGACTTCTTCCCCATTTTTCTTGCATCTATTAGCTTGGAAGAATTCTGCACAGGAGTAAAAATAAGCGTAACACAGAGAATTGGCAGTGAAAACCAAATATGGGCGAAATATATTGATTAATGCATGATGAAGAATTAACTTAATGTTGCCGTGGATCCAATCCGTGAAAAGATTTAGACTTACTATTTCATTAAATGGCCGCAAAAACATGTCAATCATTTAAATGTCCATCACGTCGTTTATTGGTGAAATGATTTGTTTAAGCGTGCCTTGGCCGTTTTGGCGGTTGAGCGCAGGTGAATCTCTATTTGAAAGATAAGGCCTTAAATACGAATTAATCGTAATATTCCCGTTTTAACAACTTTTTTGAAGTTTGTGCTTTTGGGCTTTATCGCATCGCATCAGGGCGAAAAGGCGCTTTTGTTATATTGGCATCTCTTGGAATCCTCGCTCGCCGATAGCGACATCGCATCGCATCGGGAGTATTGACTGGGGTTCTTGTTAAAGCATGCATGGTTGTATTGCCGATCACCGATTGCGTGTTATCGCGTCGGAGCAAACCAAAGGCTCCTTAAGTTATGTCTCCTTTGTCATTGCGATATGCGATCTTGCGATCGCTTTATCGCAATGATAAAAGTTTTAATTATTTATATCCCAAGGCCATTATTGGTTTGTCAAAAAGGTTTTTTGTAATGTTCTTTATTTCATGTTCGGACCTTTTTTGACTAATACAAAATTGATACCAATTAAAAATAAAAGGGACCCATTTCATATTATAGTGTTGTGAATAAAAATTATATGAAATGGGGGGTTGTTGTAGAGGACAACAGATTTCCATAAAGCTTGGCGCGAGTTTGAAGGTCAATACTCTCAATGCCATAAATGGCAGATGGTCCTTCGCCGGAAGGATACGAACCACCATTGCCCCGTTGATGGGGTTGTGGCGGATTGCAACCATGTGTTGATGTTGCTGCGGTTGATTGGGGAAAGGATTGTGAAGAACGACAGGTGTTCGCCGAGAATCCTTGTTAGCAATAAAATCGGTGCATTCCTGCAGCCGAGGACATTTGTATGTTAAGTGATCCTCCGCACAGATTTTGCAAGGAAATTTCATGGGTTTATCCTTTCCTTTGTCATTTCTGGCAGCATTTTTCTGATTAGGGTTATTCTGATTATCCGACTGCTCTTCCGAAGAAGACGTTTTCTTCTTGTTCTTCTTATTTTTCCCGCTAGGTTTTTGTGAGATTTGCACTGAATTTATCTCAGCGGGAGGAAGAGGAGTCGTTTGATGGGGGGCGGTGGCAGCCGAGGATGGCTGGGAGGTTTTCCCCTGAGACTGATTGGTGGCTACACCAGAGATCGCGCCAACGAGACCATCGGCATGAGCTCCAGTTTTCTGAGTAGCCGGAGGGTTTGGGTTACCAGGGGCATGGGGGAGCAGATCGTAAAGCATGCCAGATTGTGAATAGATTAAATCCAGGTGTTGGGCACGATGAATACATTGATCTTCTGTCACCGCACCAGAAAGGCCAATGTCTTTAGAGATGTGGGATAAAAGAGACTTGCAAAACCAATTGGCCAAGAGATGGTCCGGTATTAGCGCTTTGACGAGCCTCCTCCTACGTCTCCATTCATGAATATGGTCGGATATGTGTGTGGTGGTGTCTTGTCACAGCGATGTTAACAATTCTGTTCCGGTTTCCACTCTAATTGGCAGTTGGAATTTCTTTAAGAACTACGTCGCTAAAGCGCCAAACGTATTGATGGCGGCGCGTGGCAATTCAATGTACCACTTGGCGGCATTGCCTGTAAGGGTGCGGGGAAATAGTCGAAGTCGGACACTATCATCTACCATGGAATTGGATATGGACCATAAATGGAAGGTAGTGATGTGTGCGGCCGGGTCGTCCCCATGTTTCCCGTCGAACTTCGGGATATCAGAAGGAATCTTATGCGGTATTGGAGGCCAAAGTGGGTTGTGGTTGATGGGGTCGTTCGTCAGCTTATGGATGTCGGGTATGTCCAAAGCTGCCAAGAAAGGCAATTGCGGATTTGCCCCCGAGTCTAACCAAGGCAGTATGGGCTGATTACTTGGACCATAGGGTCCTCCCATCCACGTGTTACCAGAAGGGTAAGTGGGACTTTGATAAAAACCTCCCATAGGTGGAGGAGTAGGAACGTACGGTTGCTGTCCATAGGGCATAGTGTATTGAGGGGCAAACAGTTGGTTGCCCCCAGCATAAAAGTGCCCTCCCACTCCAGATAGAGGTTGGGGTTGGTTAGTCCAAATGGATGCAATAGAGTTTCCCGGAGGCATACTAGTACTTGCATAATTTGGCAACGGTATAGATCCTACACCTATGTTTGTGTTAGAGCTCGAATCTGCCTTAGGCTGAAAGAAGGCGAGGTTCAAGGAAACATCAAACCAAGCTCAGCCTCGTAGCTAGCCCTACGAGGACAGGAGAGGGCTCTCTCCGGTCAATCTCGATAAAATGAGCAATAGGGTGTGAGATGACTTAAAATGGGAACTGATTTTAGGCTAGTAAAGAGATAGGAAAGGGGTTTTTGATAAATGACTGGGTTTTCTGGGCAGTATGGGGACAAAGGACAACATGAATAGAGATTTAATCAAAGGCACAGATTATTCCATAAGGCGAGATAGGAGTGAAGTTTAACAATTAAATTGAAATTAAAAGGGGTGGAAAGACTGTTTAAGATAGCTGAAAAGGGCATTAAACAATGAATCCCTTTCAGATAGAAGAAAATACACAAATCCTGAATGGTTCCCAAGGCAGAGCAACAGTTTGGATTCTACCTCTCTTACTGCAAAGCATTCAGCTGGAAATGACTATGAATGAACTATGAAACATTACAAAAGACATATGAAATAGAAAGAAGGACACATTTGCTAAATTCGTACCACAAGAATCTTATAAACCAGAGCTGCAACTTTCATTAATTCTCTGTCAACAACTGTACAGTAAAACTTTGTATTTCTCCTACACACACCTCTCCCAGAACTCTCCTCTTTTACAAATGATTTACAATGTATACATAAACTATCTGTAGGAAAACTGATCGACTCAAAATGAGGGATGATTTAATCATTATTAACAAACAAAGGATGAAGATCCAATCAGCTTTTCTGAAGGTAGAATAGCGCTCCACTTGAACCTCTCTAAGGACCAATTAAAGGAAAAAAACTGGATTTGAATTGGAACTGAAGTTAAAAATAGGTAAATCTGTTCCTATCTTTCTGCTGAGGTTGGTATTCTGCGTTTAATTTGGGTTTAACTGTCTATTCGCTTTCATTACCGTTATACCACCCAAAAATATGATATTTTGACTCCGATTGAATAGAGCTGCCATTTTCTTTATGACATGGCACAGAATGTGTATAGTAAACCCCCATTTTGAGCATTATTCAAAGTGTATTCTTCATACTACCAAATGAACGAGTATTTCTTCCAACTATAATATCTTCGAACTTGTTCAGTATGAAATTTGCATTGGAAAAAGGCAGAGCCCAACCAGTATGCATATTAAAGGAACTGAAATGTCGTTCATGCCCTGAGATGGCTGTAGATGTATCTATCATCGCATGTTTAGAAATTTGAAAAATGGGGGATATAATGATCCCAACATTCCAAAGGGTGGTACTTTGTCAGAATTTGCCACTAACGCTCTTCAAAGAATACTACGAGCAGCAAAATCCTAAAACTTGTGCCAAAAATTGATGACTTAAAAAACAACATTCACAAACGATGCATGCAATCTCTGAATTATCCATTTCTGAAGACAATGACTGCATGGGTGGAGCACCTTTAAGACAAAGAAAAAATCATCTGCGGTATCGGAGGAAGAATTGTGTAAACACTGTGTTGACCTGCTCATAGATGATCCTTTTCTCTGTAGAGAAGGATGATAAATTCACATATGAAGAGTCAGATGGACAAAACCGGAATTCGTAGTCAAAGGTACAGTGAAAGATGCTTTCTTTTTTCATGTCGAAGGAGGCTCAATTGATCTTTCATGTTGATAAGGTTTCCCTCATAGCAAGCCAATTTTGATGAATTCTGACACATTATTCGAAGTCCTGCTCGCTGTAACGAACAATGAGACCATTTTACATAGGTCCCAAAACAAATGTTCGAGATTTGAAAACTGCAGACCTAAGTTTTCTTTCATTAGACTCTGCAGAAGTGACAATGACTGGTTCAACATAGACTGTTGCAATCCATACGAGGGCTAAAAACATATATATGTTTGAATCCTTATGCATTCTTACGGGCATGTATGAAACATAGCATAACGTGATAGGGAAAACCCATAGCCCTTCACCAAGTTTTTCACTTGACAAAATACTGGGGTTTTCATACAGAGGCTGTAGATTCCTCATAGACTTCTCCAGCATCATGCTTCTATTTCAGGACTTGTATATAATCATTTGCATAAAGATAAGGTGGAATTGGCATTCCAAGCACTCCAGGGCTCCTACGATCGTAGAAGTAGATGAATATACGATTACTTTCAACAACTTTTCCACTTCCACCCGTTACTGAACTTTTATTTCTAAGAATATTCACAGTAAAATTCTCGCCTGTATAGTCCTTAGGGACGCATGCATAAACATCGCTTCCCTAGGATATACATGGTATCAGTTAATATGTGCAATAACTCCGATGACTGACATCAATATAGACCATATTTGATTTATATAAAAGAATCAACTTTTCTGCTCAAATCAACTCGCTCTGTGCCAAAACGACCCTGTTGTTTTTGTTCTTCAAGTCGCCTCTGATGCTCCAAAAATGCCTCTACTCCAGGTCTTTTAAATGCTTTTCATCCTCGATCTCTCTTCCAGTCTGAATAGATTAGTGCTAGAGTGAAAGCATGCTTTTCTTGAGGTGCCAAGTCTGGAAGAAGCTTGTCAGATGAAGGTGCTGATTCAATGTCTTCTTCCGTAGCAAACGCACACTAAAATCAATGACACGGGCGCATAAATAATGAGTCGATTAAAAAATAATAATTAAGAATTGATGAAAACTGCCTTTTGGCTCTGTGCGCCGCGCGCACTCCCAGTGCGCCGCGCCTGGTGAGTGCGCCACGCCAGTGCAAAAATGCACTGTGGAGGAGCGCCCAATGCGCCGCACGCATTCTATGCACCGCGCCCACTTTGTATGCGCCGCGCGCAGCCTTCAACGCACATTCTGAGCTTCCAAAACACACAGTCTTGGCCTTTCACAACTGAAGTCGATTTCTCTTGGCAAACCAATGGACAATTTTAAGACGTGGTAATTTATCAACCAATGACTTTAATATAGTATCAATGAAGACCTTTTCACGATCAAAGACATCAACATTATGATTAGATACCTCTTCATGAACCATCAAAGGCAGTCCATATTCCATCATTTTTTAAGGACATGCATGCATTTTAAAAATAGATCTGTCACACCGTCCTCTGAATTTGTAGTAGCTCCTGCTGGATACAACTTCACACCAAAAATTGCTCCACTTTCCTTAGCAAGCTTTATTTCATCGGGGCTCGTGTTATCTGTCAAGTGTAGAGTCATCAGAGGAGTAAAATTGCTGTTTGGTGGTAAAGTATTATGATATGCAATGGCAGCAACAACAGTGGTGATTGGAGGTTTCAAATTTGGCATTATAATAGCCCGCCCAAATGTTGTTGCAATTCCATCATCTTTCATTTCATAAATTAATTTTGGAGCTAATAATATATCACTGTCTCCATAGGAAAAAGTTCACTTCTGCCATAAACCTGAGGAATTTTACTCCTATCATCTACCAGAGTATTTCTCAACTGATCTTTGTTATCCAAAGAAGCTGCTACAAGAACCATTTGAACCTTTATTTCTGTCTGATAAACTGTTCTGAATCCAAGTGCATTTCATCTTCATATAAGTTTCTCTGAGATTTGAGCATCCTTTTGGCACTCTGACATTGAAACTCTGTTTGATTTTGCTTTGTCTCCATGATGTTCTTCCTGTTTGTGCTTTTGTAGGGATAGGAGCTGCTAAAGCTGCTGCTATTGAAGAGCTGTACAACTTGAAACACTTTGACATATTTATTACAAAAACACATTTGATGATTTCTTCTTCAAAACAGGGTTTTGAAGAAGAATCAATCTCGCATTATTGACGATGACATTCCTGAAATAAAAACTTACTGAACCTCCCTCTGGCCTGCAGGCATTGTTTCACACTTCTTGTTGGCGAGGAGTCAGGTCTCGCAGACAAGACCCAGGTTCAAGACTTGTGGCCAACAAAGGGGTCCGATGTAGTCTAGGAACACGCCGGCATTTTCACCCTGCTCCGGAGAGTAGTGAGTCTCACCTGAGGCGTGCCGCAACCACATGCAGAAGGGGATGAGATCAATGGCAAGGAACAAATTCGCAACTCATGAAGGACAGTGCATCGATTACATATATAGAGTTATATACGCAAGATCACTTAATAAGCATTCAAACATTCGCAAAGAAAATTTTAAACCAGCATAAACACATTACAGGCACATAAACATCTTATTGAGACAGCAACCTTCCATTGTATTAATCTCTTGGCCAAACACATGATTACATGGCATTCTCAATGGTAGCTTACAAATCTGATACAGATAGATTTCGGAACAGAAAGGTAGAATAGAGAAGATGAGGAACCCTAGGAAGGTCATGCATGATTCTTCCGCTGTCGCTCTGTGCGTCTTCCCCTGTTATGAGCCTCGCAACCTCTTCAGCATCTCCTCCCTTTTAAGCCGGGTGACTGTTATTTATTCTCCCGCTCTCGCGACTATCAGTTCCTCTGTGTCTTTTCTTCAGCTTCTCCCAGCTTCTCTCATGTTATCTGTGTGTTCCACTTTCTTGTGCATGTTCTATCTCTAGCTATCGCATGCTTTCGCGCCACTTTGATAGCTCCGTGACTCCTGGTAGTTGCGACGCGGTCGCGAATGCCATGTGTCTTCATGTCGCAACTCAAAAGGTCAAAATTCAAAATGTTCTAACCAAGATTTCAAAACCAATCAAAAACAAGGGCCCCAACAGGCCCCGACCACAATTCCTTGACTCGTCCCCGAGTCAATCACAAATAACAGTCTCCATCTCTCCTTAATGGCTCCCCCACCACTGCCCCCATGCCCTGCCTGCCAGGCCACCCGCGCCCTCCTCCCCGCCGTGCTCCTCCAAGCGCCGTTGACCAAACAAGGGCCCCAACCCGGACTCGGCGCCCGGATCTTGGCCTGCGGGAATCCGACACCGCCATCGTCATTTCTCGCATGAGTGTCCGTCTTTAGAGATTCGTGCGTGGCCTCCTCTATAGTCACGGACAGCCCGAAACGCATCGTGGCAGCCGGGTCTCCGCCTTGGCATCTGTGGACCCACAGGCGGGATTCGCACTCACCTCCACGGGGCCACGACCTCCCCGGGCCGGACCGCTCGCTCGCCCGCCGAGTCGGCCCCGCCCTCGTTGCATTTGAATTTCAAGCTCGTCCGCCCGGCACAGAGTCGACCGAACCGTGCCGGGTCCGCGTCTCCCCGACCTCTACAGCAAATTTGTTAAATAGTAAAGAGATAGGTCAGTTTGACAGTGAGGGCGAGTGAGCACTCCTGCAGACTTCGCAGGAGGGCGTAAGCCTTGCCCGCAGTGGAATGAAGAGTCGCCTGCATACAAGCTGCCTGAGTCTGCTTGGTAGCCACCTGTTCTGAGTAGACAATCGGTGGATCGGGAAGGGTAGGCCATGCGGCTAACGTCGCTTGGAGTTCCTGATTCTCCCTGCATAAACCAGTGAAAGCAGTCTAAAGGTGGTAAGCCTGGACTGCTACACTTTCCTCCGCTACATTGTCAGGAAGTGGGGCATGATGAGCCCTTGCAGCGGGCCATAGGCCGGAGAACGCCTGAGCAGCAATGGTGACCTGCTCCTGTAGGTAGGTCTTCTCCCTGGTGAGCTGATCGCGCTGTTCAGTAAGCGCTATGATCTGGTGGTGCTTCTCAGTGCACCGCTGCTGCAGCTCTGAATGAATCTGTTCGGCCTTGAGGGCTGCTCGATGAATGTGTTGTGTAACCAGCTCCAAAAAGAGAAGAAAAGAGATATTCACGCCTTAGAAATAAGCCACTTCGAGGGGGCAACCTCCAATACATTACATGAATGAACAATTCTTGGATGATACAATTCAAAAAACCTCCTTTCTATATATAGGAGTCCATGGGGCCATAATATAATCCTAGTGGGCCACAATGTAATCCTAGCCGACCTAACAATAATAATTTAAGGGCACAATAATAACAAAATGGGGGTTACAAGGGTACAATAATAACAATAAGGGGTTTACACTAACAATAATAAGGGGCTATACTAGTGATATAGGGATCTAACATGCCCCTCTCCTTCAAAAAAGTGTTGTCCTCAACACTTGAGTAGCTCCGGGTGCTTCTGTATAAAATTCTCATCCTCCCATGTAGAATCTTCAGTGGGTAAGTTCTTCCACTCGATGAGATACTCTGAAATTGATCGATTCCGTAGCTGTCGAGTTCTTGTTTCCATGACCGCTTCAGGTTCCAATATGATTTTTCCTTCCTCATCAAGTTCTGGCAATATTGTTTGAACCGGAAGATTTTCACCTATAACCTTCTTTAAGCATGAAACATGGAAAACTGGATGCACTCGCGAAGAAGCAGGAAGCTCCAATTTGTATGCCATAGTACCAACCTTTTGCAACACCTTGTAAGGACCATAGTACTTTGGCGATAATTTATTATCCTTCTTTGCTTGCTTGAGGGACATTTGTTTGTATGGTTGTAGCCGTAAAAATACCCAATCTCCTACATCAAAACTTCTCTCGCTGCGATGTTGATCTTCCTGTTGTTTCATTCGATTTTGTGCCAAATCCAGGTTATCCTTTAAGAGTTAGAGAACTTCTTGCTGATGCTCGATGTGATCTTCCACTGCTTGAACCTTCGAATTTTCCTTTAAAGATGATGTGATGGATGGTGGATGATATCCATAAAGTGCCATAAATGGGGTCATTTTTGCTGCAGTATGGAAGGAAGTGTTATACCACCATTCAAAAAGAGGTAACCACTTGACCCATTGTGTTTGTTTATCAGATACAAAACAACGAAGATATCCTTCCAAACATTTATTTACGATCTCAGTTTGACCATCAGATTGAGGATGATAAGATGAGCTATGAGCTAATTGAGTACCCAAACAAGAAAATAACTCCGTCCAAAAATTTCAAGTAAAAATGGGATCTCTGTCGCTCACAATAACCCTTGGGCTTCCATGTAGCTTTTGAATTCTATCCATAAATGTAGTAGCAACTGTACTTGCTTTAAATGGATGAGATATGCACAAAAGTGTGCATACTTGGTAAGTCTATCAACTACCACCATGATGACACTCTTTCCTTTGGACTTAGGTAAACCTGTGATAAAATCCATTGAAATCTCCTCCCAACGTTGACTTGGAATGGACAAAGGTTGTAGAAGTCCCGGGGTCTTAATTGTCTCAACTTTATTCTGCTGGAAAACCAAACATTCCGCCACAAAATTTTGAATATCAGATTTAAGGCCATCCCAAAAAAATTCTTTCTTCACCCTGTGGTAAGTTTTAAAAAATCCCGAGTGTCCTCCTAAAGGAGAAGTGTGCAATTCCAAAAGAATCTTTTTTTTTAGTTGGGAATTCTTACAAAGATATAAGCGATATTTGTACCATAAAGAATCATTTTTCCAACTAAATGTATCAGATGTACTAGGATCTTGCCGCAACTTTTGAATGAGTGTCCATACATCTTTGTCCTTCTTCCATTCATCTCTTGCTTCGGTTATCCAATCTGGTTGGATAATAGAAATGGCACAAAGCAATGCTTCCACCTCTTCATTCTTTCTTGAGAGTGCATCTGCAACAACATTCAGCTTTCCCTTTTTGTAGATTATTTCAAAGTCATAACCCAACATCTTTGTGACCCATTTTTGCTGTTCTTCTGACGATAGTCTTTGTTCCAAAAAGTGTTTAAGACTATCATGATCAATTTTTACCTTGAAGTGTCTTCCCATTAGGTAAGTTCGCCATTTCTTTAGTGCATGTAGTATTGCTAACATTTCCTTCTCATAAATAGGTTTCTGTAAATACTTTCCTTTGATCGGACGACTTTCAAAAGCAATGGGTCTTCCTTCCTGCATTAAAACTGCACCAATTCCATTTCCTGAGGCATCACATTCCACAATAAAGGTTTTTGTGAAGTCTGGTGTAGCTAAGACCAGTGCTAGGCACATTGCCTCTTTAAGACGTTCAAAGGCCTTAGTTGCTTCAGGAGTCCATGAAAATGCATCTTTCTTCAATAATGTTGTTAGAGGTGCTGCTATTCTCCCATAATTCTTAACAAACTTGCGATAATACCCTGTTAACCCGAGAAATCCTCGCAACCGCTTTATGGTTGTGGGAACTTTCCATTCCTTAATGGCTTTAATTTTGTTAGGGTATACTTTAACACCCTCGTGAGATACAATATGACCCAGATATTCCACCTCTTGTACTCCAAAGAAACATTTGGATTTTTTTGCATATAATTGTTTCTCCTGCAATAGTTTGAGCACCCCGTCAACATGTTCAACATGATCCTTCCAAGACCTGCTGTAGATTAGTATATCATCAAAAAATACTAGCACAAATTTTCTAAGGAAGGGTTTGAAATGGAATTCATCAACCCTTGAAATGTAGAAGGTGCATTGGTAAGGCCAAAAGGCATGACCAAAAATTCATAATGACCCTCATGAGTTCGAAATGCTGTTTTTGGAATATCTTCAGTCTTCATTCTAATTTGATGATATCCCGAACGAAGATCCAACTTGGTAAAATAAATTGCTCCATGTAATTCATCCAATAATTCATCAATCACAGGAATGGGAAATTTGTCTTTAATGGTGAGCTTATTGAGCTCCCTATAATCCGGACACATTCGCCATGATCCATCCTTCTTGTGTACCAACACTACAGGAGCAGAGAAAGAACTTTGACTGGTTGAATTATACCTGCCTCTAACATTTCTGCAATCATACGTTCAATTTCGCTCTTTTGGAAGTAAGGATATCTATAAGGCCTGATGTTTGGAGGAACACTTCCTGGAATCAAATGAATAGCATGATCATGATCACGAATAGGTGAGAGTCCTTTGGGAGTTTCAAACACCTTGGAATGATTGTCCAAGACTTGTTGGAGATCTGCAGAAATAGATGATTTTGATGTTGGAACTTCTAGTGAGCATAATTGTGCAATTACGCCTCGTTGTTCTTTCTTTAGAAGCTTTGTCATGACATTACGCCCTTTTGCAATTACGCCCTTTTGCTCTTTTTTCTTCCAATTGTTGTGGTGTCAACCTTGTAGGTTGTGGAAATCTAGGCGTAGCAACACTTCCTTCTTTATAGAATTGAGTGGTAGGCTTCCTTGTCGCCATAATTTTACATTCAACTTTTCTTGCCAACCTGAATGCCTTCTCCAATGAATCAGGTTCCAAAATTCAAAATTCATGTTGGATGTTATCCTTTAAAGCACCTATGAAGAGATCAATCCTGTGTTCCTCTGGAATATCAGTTACCCTTATATTCAATTTTTGGAAGTCCTCAATGTGCTGCCCCTCTAAACCCTTTTGTTTGAGATTTATCAATTGGCTAAAGAAGGTGTTGCTCTTTGTATCCTCATAATGTGCTATCATTTCCTCCGTAAAAATTGACCAAGTGACAATTTTTTACGGGAGCAAAGCCATCGATACCATACAAATGTATTTTGTTCTAAATGTAAAGTTGCAATGCGTACCTTTTGTGTGTTTTGCGCGTTATGGAGATCAAAATATTGCTCCATCTGTAGTATCCATGTTACAGGATCCTTTCCATCAAACTTCCTCATATCCATTTTTGGAATATGGCGGTTCTTCCCGCCAACATTCGAGTTTATGAAATCATGATTAACATTTATTTTGTTCTCCTCAGGAGGTTCTTCTCCTATATTTCCGCCATTAGGAATCATTTCTGGTTTTAAGCTTGTCATCAAGCCTTCCATGTATGCTTTTAGATCATTCTTCATGTCATCCATCTTAGCTTCCATGCCGACTTCCATGCCATCCATCTTAGCTTCCAAACCATTCATCTTATCTTCCACGCCTTTCTTCAAACCATTCATCTTATCTTCCACGCCTTTCTTCAAACCATCCATCTTAGTTTCCATGCCTTTCTTCAAAACTTCCATTTCATTTTTTGTTGTTCTTTGCGAGAGCGAAATTTGTTGCATTTGCTCTTGTAATTTTGACATGTCATGTTTCCATTCTTCATCTTCATGAGTAATAGTAGAGCCTTCTAAAGGCTTAATGGGTGTTGAATTCTTTTTAGGGGCCATTTCAGACTCCAATATTGATATTTATTCTACAATAGGCCCTTGCAATCAATTCAACTTGATTCTTCAAACAAGACTTATGCAATTCGGAAAAATACACACCTTTTACTAGCTTTGAGGAGCTCGATATTGAAATTGAATTTTCTCTGTAATTGAAAATCTTCGATATCTCAAATTCAGCCCTGTAGTAGCCCTCTGAAGCTTCTTTCAAATGCCACAGGTCTGACCTGATTTGGATTCTCCAAGACAATTTTGTGTCCAATCTCCCACAATGACCTAATTTTGGACTGGTTCAGTAGAGCGAACTTGTACGACTTGCCACGTGTCACTGTTTTGTTCTTTGTCTCTGAAATTGATATCCAAGAAACTACAGGCCGTGTAATTGCAACCAATTTTGACGGCACTCCAATCCAATCTCCAGAGAGAGAGTTATTGAACTTTTCCCACGATCACCTCTTTGAGATGAAATTCTGGAGCCTGAAAAAGCACTACCTTCCACAGATCATATCTCCGAAAATATTGCGAACCAAGCTCTGAAATTTTTTGACGAATTTCCTCAGGATTTCAGCTTCGCACCATACGAATTTCAGATTCTAAACCTTCGTAGAAAAGTTTTTATAGCGAAAATTCCACGATGACCTGTTTAGGAGCTTTAAAACAGACCTAACTTCCACAGATGATATCTCCGCAAATATTGCGAACCAAGATCTGAAATTTTTAGAAAAGCTTCCTCAGGATTTCAGCTTCGCACCATAAAAATTTCAGCTTCTGAAACTTCGTAGAAAAAAAAGTTATAGCGAAAATACCACGATGACCTGTTTGGAGCAGCGAAACCCTAGAATCCAAAGCTCTGATACCAAATGTTGTGTAACCAGCTCCAAAAATAGAAGAAAAGAGATATCAACACCTTAGAAATAAGCCACTTCGAGGGGGAAACCTTCAATACATTACATGAATGAACAATTCTTGGATGATTCAATTTACAAAACCTCCTTTCTATATATAGGAGTCCATGGGGCCATAATGTAATCCCAGTGGGCCACAATGTAATCCTAGCCGACCTAACAATAATAATTTAGGGGCAAAATAATAACAGAATGGGGGTTACAAGGGTACAATAATAACAATAAAGGGGTTACACTAACAACAATAAGGTACTATACTAGTATTATAGGGACCCTATATAGAATGAGTAAATCTGAGCACCTTGACACCCATGTTTCTTTTCTACATTAGCGAAGCCATGAGGCATGCACTCAAACATCCGTTCACGCACGGAGTTAGCCAACGGCAGCCCGATCGGTTGGAGGTCTCGGAGGAAGGACCGGTGTCTGCTTTGCTGCACGTGGGTAGCCTGCCCGGACTCAGGTGAGTCTTGAGTGGTGCAGATGGAGGGAAATTGGCAGATCAGCTAAAAAATCATGGCGATAGATATAGTAGAGACAGGATCCTGGGGTGTGGCCACGGGGTCAACCGGCGGTACTATGGCTTCAGTACTGGAGGTGACTTCCACCCCGTGGTCTCCTCCGAAAAGCTCCCGGATGAGAGGATCTGATACAGTGGCTGATGAGTTTGAGGGAGCGGAGGAGGTGGCAGGTGGACGGCCGGTGGAGGGAGCGGTGGACGGGGTGAAAGAGGTATGGGGGAGGCGAATGTTGAGGAACTCTGACGGATCGATCAGGGGTTCCTCCGGAATCAACGTCCCTATGAGTGGAGTGGATGGTGGATCATCCTCAGTAAGGTCCACCACTGGATCTGTGATAGTAGTGCGGGCCCTCTTGGATGGAGGGGGGTCTGATGGATCAGGTTCTGGGCCCGTTTTGCCCATCGGGGTGATGATAGGGCTGGTAGAGGTGAATAAGCTGGTGGGGATGGGAGAAGTGAGAGGGGCGGTATGGGAGGGAGCAAGGGACCGACCGAGCTGGAATTCAGAAAATGAGGGAAACAAAGGGGCACCACTTGAAACAACTTGGGTTACCACGTTAAGATTTTGTACCTGGGCATTAAAGTGTTGTACGACAGGGACCAGTGATGCCGGCAGTTCCTGTGTGGTCCTGGCTGCATCCTGCGGAGGTCCCGCCGCAACCTGTGAGGACCCCGCTGTGCCTGTCTCAGCAGGCCGCTGCGCCGGCAGCATCCGCTCAAAGTTATATCGGGGGATCCCGTCGCGGATGTGCTTTGTGACCCCCGGCCATGCAGAGACCTCGCGGTGAAAGGTATCATCATTCAAATGGAATCTGAGGGGTGCCATGTGGAAGGTGGCTTCCAGCACGCAAGTTGGGCGGAGGTAAGTGTGCCTGTGGCTTACCCCGAACCATACTTGCTCACTATACTCATCCAACAGGTGCCTGGGCACCCGCTGCTGGTTAGCCACCGCATCTCTCATTAACCCGTACCACGTCCGAAACGCTTCCGCGTTCACCTGTTTGGTGCTGGGGTCAGAAGACACCTGCCACGGGGTGAACTTCATTGCGAGAGGCTGGCTCACGGTAGTCTCTGCCGGCATCCGGACAGGAGGAAGGTGCCATTTCCACATGGCGAAATCTACAATCAAGTAACCGTAAATGAAACTGGTGGTGCGCTTATAGTTCTCTTCGCAGGCCGCGAAGAGTTCTTTTAGCACGAAAGAACACCAATTCAGCCTGGTGCCCTGGATACAGTGCTCCGCAATGGAGATTGTATCCAAGGTGCACTCTCCCTTAGTATAGTGCCGCATCGTCTTGCTAGCAATGAGATAGCAAGCGAACCGAACCTCTGGCTTATTAATCAAATCAATTTTGGCACCTTCCCCCCCCCCCGGCGGGTGCCATACTTGGTGTACAGGTCTGTGTCACCCGACTTTCGAGCGCGCTTGGAAGATGTCTGGTCGGCAGCGGAGACATCTGCGCCGTTCTGCGATAGCCCTGTAAGTCGATGAATGTCCTCGGCATGAATGGGGATTTCCTCATTGAGCCACAGGGACCCGTTCTGTATTCGACTGAGGAGGAACCGGGTGCATTGCAGGGCCAGTCTTGTAGTTCCAAAAACAGGAAGAGTCCTTAAATTCATCAAGGACGATTGCTGTAGGCCCCTGTATTATTGTCTCATTCGGCTGTTGGAGCTACTTCCTGGCGTGTAGTGATGCTCCATGTATGTCTGCCAATGGAGGTGGGGGAATTCGGCTGGGTCGGACAAGTTGGCGTCCATCATCGCTGCACTATCATACTTGCCAACCAGCGACTCTGTTCGGTGGATTCGGCTGTCCAGCACTGGTTCAGGAATGGATAAGAGAGCCTTCGGCATCTTGGAACGACGCTGGTAAACTTGGAGAATTCTTCTGGAGTTTCCTTCTGGGTGCGGTGCGCTTTGAGGCTTCAACTGCTCTGGAGTCGCTACAATTGCCAAATTGAACTGGTCCGTCATTCTCGTGCTGTTGGCCTCCATGCAAGTTATGTCATCCACTGGCACGAGCGGAGTTGATGAGACTCCATAACGATAATTAATTCTTGCTATCCTTCTTGCCTGCGATAATCGTGCGATCAATCGCATGCCTGTGTGTAATCTGACAGTTGCTTACGGCGTCATGGGGAGATGGGTGGATGCGACGGCTGAGGGAACTGCGGGTGATGGCAAATGATTATGGTACGATTACAGTCTACTTATGGTAATTTATGATGCAAATCTGAGTGATCCTACGGACTGACAAAAGGACTGACGGAAATGACCTGGACTGACACTGGCACGGGGATGGATCCTACACGGACGACACGCTGGACTGGCGCTGTGACACGCTGGATTGGTCCGCCCCGACCACAGTCGGTTGCGGTGAGGTACCCGCAACTGACCGGTTATTTGACAGACTGCCTATGAATGGAAAAGACTCCCTACGCTCATCCCGGTTGCGGGAGAGTTATTCGACTAAGCTACTCTACGGGTTCTCTCGGTTGCGAGAGTTATTGATGAGAAGTGAAAGGGACCTACTCCTGGTAAGGTTTCAGGCGTGCACCATTCACCCACCTAGGGAGGACTGTGCCGTCCAGCTGTGCCAACCGAACGGCTCCTGAGTCGCGGATCTTGATGACAAATTAGGGTCCCAACTAGTGCATCTGGAGCTTGCCTGGAAACTTCTAGAACCGGCTATCATATAAGAGAACTTTGCCGCCAACTTGGAAGGCTTTGGTTTTGATGTGGCGGTCGTGCCACGCTTTCTGCCTGGCCTTCTGAACCTTTTGGTGGAATTCCACCAGGAATCGGGTCTCATCCAGCTCCTGTAGCTCCTGGAGGCGTTCTCGAAGTGCCTCCTCTTCTGAGAACTGAAGAGACGTTGCGATCAAAAGACTGGGTATAGTGAACTCGGTGGGAATCACAGCTTCCCGGCCATACACCAACTGGAATGGTGTCTAGTTGGTCAAACGTTTCACCGTGGTCCGGTAGGCCCACAATGCCGCTGGGAGACACTCGTCCCAATCGTCGCGCTGAGCATTGCAAATTTTAGTCAAGCCCTTTTCGAGAATCTTGTTGAATGCTTCCACAGTACCATTGGCCTGCGGGTGGTATGGGCTGCTTTTATGATGCTGAATCATAAATGTGTCCAGTAGTGACTTGACTGTGGCATTAATGAAATGCGTACCCTGATCGCTGGTCAAGCTCCGTGGGCAGCCAAACCGACTGATGATGTGTTCAAAGATGAATCGGGCAACGGTCTCTGCCGAGCAGTCGCGTACCGCTACTGCCTCAGCCCACCGGGTGAGGTAATCCATGGCGGTAATGATGTACCGGGCCTTGGAGTGTCTAGCGACCGGGGCGATGGGACCTACGAAATCAACAGCCCACTTTTCAAACGGCCGCAACACATGCACTGGGTGTAGCGGAAGCTCGTCCCGGTGCGAAGGCCTTCCCGTCCGCTGGCAAAATTTGCAGCGCTTCACATATGCCTTACAGTCAGCATGTACTGTCGGCCACCACAGGCCAGCTTGGAGCACCTTCCTTGCGATGGGTTTCGCACCCACATGCCCTCCTGCAACACCACTGTGACATTCCCACATCACCGCTTCCCGTTCGTGGTCCAGAACGCATCTGCGCAACACCTCATCGAGGCCCAATTTGTATAGCTGCCCCGCGATCAATTGGTAGTCGGCCGCCCGGACAACCAGGTGGCGTTTCTGAAGCGGGGTGTAATCCTGAGGGCATTGTCCCATGGTCACATAAGTGGCAATGTCAGCCAGGTAGTCTGGTACTGCTTCGACCTGGAAGAGGTCGGCATCCGGCAGCTGATCGTCCAACGAGCCGTCATTCTCTCCCGTCTCCAACCTGGATAAATGGTCGGGACCGACATTCAACCTGCCGGGCTTGACAATCACCTCAAACGTGAATTCCTAGAAAAGTAGAAGCCAGCGACAGATCCGTCCTTCCAACACAGGCTTATTCACCAGATACTTCAATGCAGAATGGTCCGTGAAGAATGTGAATTTTCCGCCCAGAAGATAGTGGCGGAACTTCTGGAGAGAGTACACCATCGCCAACGCCTCCTGCTCAGTCGTGGTGTAATTCTTCTCCGCATTCGACAACCGGCGGCTGGCGAAGTATACGGGGTGGTCAACTGTCGTCTCCCCGGGTTGCGCCAATACAGCCCCGAGTGCAATACCGGACGCATCAATATGCACATGGAACTGCTTATCCCAGTCGGGATGAATAATTATGGGTGCCGTCGCCAACTTCTCCTTCAAGGTGTCAAGTGCCTTCCTACACTCCGCTGTCCACTGGAACACCTCTGACTTCCGCAACAGTTATTCCAAAGGGGCCGTAATCTTTGCGTAGTTGCGAATAAACCGCCTGTAATATCCTGTGTGCCTGAGCAGTGCCCGCAACTGCTTCATTGCCTCAGGGGCTTCCATGTGAACGATGACCGCGACCTTGGTGGGATCAACGTAGACCCCTTGCTTGCACACCACGTGGCCTAAGAGTGTGCTGAATGGAACTGCAAAAATACATTTCTTCAAGTTCAAGGAAATCTGCAGCTGACGACACCGGTCAAACATAATACGCAACAGAGAGGCGTGTTTCTTCAACAGGCTGTAGACGGTCCAGTCGTCCATGTAGACCTCCAAAAACTTGTGAATGTACTCCCGGAAAGCTGCAATGACAATCTGGGAAAACACAGCTGGTGCGTTCTTCAGACCAAACAGCATAACGTGGTATGCGAATGATCCCCACTCAGTGGTGAATGTCGTCTTTGCTTTGTCTTCCTCGGCGATGCGCACCTGGAGATAACCCGAAAACCCATCAGTGAAGGAATAAGCTTCGTTTCCCGCAACATGGTCTAGAACTTCATCGCTGAAAGGAGTGGGAAACGGGTCGTGGATGCAGGCATTGTTCAGGCTCCGGTAGTCTACACAGACACGGATCTCCGCTTTGTCCTTCTTGTTCTGGATGACAATGGGACTCACCCATTCTGCTTCTTCTACTAGGAAGATAAGACCTGCAGCCAGCATCTTGTCGATCTCCATCTTGACCTTTTCTTTGATACGTGGGTTGAACCGGTAGGGTCGGTGCTTCACCGGCCTGGCCCCCAGTTTCAGCGTGATGCGCATTTCACCCAGGTCCCCCTTGATCCCCTTCAGGTCCGCAACCGAGGACGGGAACAAATCTTCCTATTCCCGGAGGAGGCTGAAAATTTCTTTTGTCGTTTCCTCGTCCCAGTAATCTCCCACCGTTGCGAGCTTGGGCTTCTCGTCCGTTCCAATGTTCAGCTTCTTTGTCTTTAGTGGCTGTAAATGGACTCCTTCTGTTGTCGGCTCTTCACTGATGCTCCGCTCGCCTTCCCTTTTGTCAAAATAGAGATGCCTGAGGTCCTCCAGACTATCGTCATCCGGATCGCCGTCAATCCGGTGGCAAACCAACTCGTTCCTGACCTCAGGTCATGACACCACCGGGCCCTCGTCAGGCTCGGGATGGCAGAAAAACAAGACCTCCTTGATTGCCTGTAGGGCCTGAGACTCCTGCGCCGTCTCCCCTTTGAACGAGAAGCACCGAACGAACTTGTCCGTAACTACCTACCAAGAGCAGGTTCCCCGTTTCCGCTCCTCCTCCAAGTACCAGGCCTGGGGAATTGTACCCAGGGAGTGGATAAACCTATGGACCCACAGCTTCTCAGGGTACCGGGCGCTACGCCACTGTTCCTCGCAGGTCTGCAAGTGGTGTCGCGGCTCGGAAGTTCCATGATACTTAAGCGTACTGCAAGGTCCTTCGTCCTCTTTAAAGCGTGCCCGCAGAGCATCCACCACGCACTCCCATCGCAACAGAGTGTTGCAGTGATTTTTCCACCATCGGGCCAACGTGGACTGCAAGGCCACATCCAAAAGTGGCATCCGGCTTTCAGCTGGGACCATGTCTTCCACCTTGGTAATAAAAGTATTGACTGCTTGCATGTTCGACAAGGTGGGATATCCACGGATCTCAGTCCCTACCCATCGGACTTGGGCAATGGAGGCACATATCCGCGTGGTGGTCTCATACCCCCCTTGCTGCCAGTCTTCCCAAGCAAGTTCGGATCCGAGCTCCGAGCTCTGCACACTCCGCCAACTGACAGAGCCAGTCGCGGTCGGGTTAATATAGTCGTCCCGCTTTCCTGTGGTCATCTGGTAAAGGTGGTCCATCATCTGAGCATCCTCCCGATGGTCCACTGTTTCCATATATCGCGGGCCTTGATACGGGTCGAGGGGCTGGGTGACCCGTACCTCCCCATCCTCAAAGATCATCGGCTCCTTTTTAAGGTCGATGATGGCGTAGTTCTCAAAAGCCCAATCAATGCCGAGTAAGGCGGGATAGGGATCCTTGTCGCCCATGATATCAATAACCTCAAAATCGGTGTATGTCTTCACCCCCACAACGTCGACTTCGACACCCTCGAGCCGGCCGATTGGCAGAATGCAGTACTGGTTCGCCATCCTGAGTTGGATTGGTGAGTAGGCTAGCCGTGGCCTTCCAAGAGCATCCCATGTCTTCCGTGGCAGAATGTTGACGTCGGACCCCAAGTCCAACATGGTGTCGCTGATTTGGAATCCCGCGACCTGCATGTTAAGCCAGAATTCTTTGCCTGTTCGTTGCTTGTTCCGCTTCACGCGCTGCACGTATTTAGCGCCAGCGTCCGCCGGATCTCAAAGTTTTGTGCGCCCCTGCAGTGCTCCTTCCAAAGCATGCTTGAGCTGCTGCCGCAGCGCAGCGTTGTCAAAACTCCTGAGGAATATCTGGAGCCAATCCTCGACCACAGTACCTGCAACGTTCTGCGCCCCAGATTCCGGCAGCATGGGCTCCTCCAAACCTCCCTCATCCCACAACTGGGCGAACGCCTCAACTGCCTCCTAGAAATACTTCTTCTGGACTTCGGGCCTGATCAACTTCTTCGGGGATGTCGGCCGAACCACTCGTGCTGGCTCCTTCCCGTGGGAATCCTCTCCAGTCTTCTTTCCGCCCCTCGTCACGATCGCGACATTCTGCAAGTCTGGGGTTGTGGTCCCTCGTGGCTCTGAGTTTATCAGATTCGCTCCCCTCTGCCTCACCCGTTCTTCCCACTTCTTGATGAGCTCCGGACAGTCCTCTGTAGCGTGGGCGTTGACCCGGCACTGGGAACACCAGGGTCGTCACAGGAGGGGACATTCTCGAGCCACGTGACCCTCCTGGTCACAGTTGTAACATTTTATCGGACAGCGTCCGCCTGTGCGGCCTCCCCGCATGCCGCCGCCTCCTCCCCTTGGAGCCTCGTTCACCCTGTAGGAGGGACGATCCAATCGATCTGCAAGTGCATCAAGCGCCCTGCACTGCTCAGTGTTGTGAGTCGTGGAAACACAAAATTCATAGTACACATTATTCGGGACCGTGGAGTACTTCTGCAATATCGGGCACATCCGAGGAGGATGCCCCAGCGTCCGGCAAATCTCGCAGTACTCTGTGGTGGAGGAGCTCGGTTGAGGTGGGAACCTCGCGTAAGTCTATTGCGGCTGGTAGACTCCCTGCGGGTTCATCACCGCACCGCCACCAGGTGGTGGACCCCCCTGTATTGCTGGGACCGAGGGTCCTGCTCCTGCGCCGCGCAACCGAGGACACTCGGTTGCGACGTGGCCCTCGACTAGGCAATGATTACACCAAACATTCGGTCACGCTGGTCTCACTGGCTGAAGCTCCTTGAGCTTTTCAGTCAAGCTGGAAATCTGATGTTGCAACCCTATCAAAGAAGGATCTTGTGGGGCCGGCCCCCCCCTATATTCCTGGGGGTAGCCCGCCATGGCTTCAATCTTCATGGCCTGCTCCAAAGTGTCCTGCAGATTATTAATCTTCTGCTGAGTGAGAGGGGTTCATGTCAAGGGAAGTAGAGCCTTGATGAACCAGTCCCTCTGGTGGTTTGGATCGATCGGGTAGCTGAGTTTCTCGATCACGTCCTTGAATCGCCGCATCAATTCCCACGCGGTCTCACCTTCCTTTTGCTTAATTTCCCACAGCTCTGACAGGCCCTGCTGGTCTGTCTGGGGAAGTTTGAATTCGTGGACAAAATCCCGCTTCACGTCTGTAATTACGGGGTTAGGGTGAGCCTTGGACCACTTGATAAACCATCGCAGAGCCCTCTCTCTGAGCGTGGTCTAGAATTCTATTAACTTCCCTACATCTGGCATCTGGCGAGCCCTCCAAATGGCTTCGCACAGATACCAGTGTTGCTCTACATCATCATTGCCTCGGCCAGAGAACTCTGGATACCGGGTGAAAGATCCAGCCATGTGTGCTTGCGGAGGATTGACCAGGATAAATCCTCCAGGTCCTGGTTGCGTAACGGTCCCACTAGGAAAAATACCACTACGAGTAACGCTGCTGTTACCTGACGTTACTGACACTGATGAACTATTGTACGACTGACTCAATGCTTATAGCTGAATAAAAATATTACTTAAAGGTTGATACAGTACCAGGGGAAGGTCGGGATCCTGGCCATGCAGAAGGTGGGAAGTAGGACTGCCTGGAGGGGTGGGTGCCGTCTGATCTTGAAACATCCGCTGCATCGCGCCGTGCCATTCGTCATCGGAACTCTCTTCGGGCTGCATCTTTCCATTATCTTTGCTAGTCGTTATTTCTCTTTCTCGTGTCGCTGGGCTCACATGCACCCACTGCACTTCCACCGCTGTCCCGTCTTCTTCCCGGGTATCCAAACCCATAGTTCCTGTCCTCTGAAGCGCCTCCTTCTGATTTTTCCTCTTGATCTCCCTTCTCTTCAAATCTTGCATTACCCTTCTTCGCCACCTATCGGCGATCTGTGCCCGCCGATGCGCACGTCGCTCCCGCAACTTGCATGCAGCCTCAACATCCATTCCCCGCTCCCCACTTTCACATTCTACACAGCATCGGTCCCCTCAACCCTTCCCCCAGCACGGGTGGTTTACGCTTCCATCGAGATTTGTGGAACGAATCAACCCTAAATGGAAGCCTCTATGAGTTTATCCATAACAATCTCTCTGCCACTTCTTGGCCCCCAGTGGAAAATGTTTCGCTTAAGATTGGTGAAGACCAAAGCAGTTGAAACTTCATGAAATGTATCCTTCCAACGTGGTCCTTACCCAAAAATCCACCGTGCGGGTCAGTTCAGTGTCCACCCGGTGCAGTGCCACCAGATCTTCGTGCGCCCACCTACGGTTTATCTTCCGCAAGCCTTCTTGGGGCACCGTCGCTTGTAACCTCCGCAACCAATTATAAAGGTCCATAGGGAACCTTCCCCAGAAAATTTCGTACGTATCACTGGCTGAGTCAAAGAAAAGAACAAGCTCCTTGATCGCCGCCTCCTTTTTCTTGGTCAGCTCTGCTTGCTGAGCAATGAAATGGTCAAGATGATCATCCCACCATCACCATATCGCTCCTTCAAAAATCCTCGATACCATGATCTAGATCCCCTCAGAACATGCAGGTCCCGGCAACGGCACCATTTGTTGGCGAGGAGTCAGGTCTCGCGGACAAGACCCAGGTTCAAGAGTTGTGGCCAACAAAGGGGCCCGATGTAGTCTAGGAACACGCCGGCATTTTCACTCTGCTCCGGAGAGAAGTGAGTCTCACCCGAGGCATGCCGCAACCACATGCATAAGGGGATGAGATCAATGGCAAGGAACAAATTCGCAACTCATGAAGGACAGTGCATCGATTACATATACATAGTTATATACGCAAGATCACTTAATAAGCATTCAGACATTCGCAAATAAAATTTTAAACCAGTATAAACGCATTACAGGCACATAAACATCTTATTGAGACAGCAACCTTCCATTGTATTAATCCCTTGGCCAAACACATGATTACATGGAATTCTCAATGATAGCTTACAAATCTGATACAGATAGATTTTGGAACAGAAAGGTAGAATAGAGAAGATGAGGAACCCTAGGAAGGTCATGCACATCTCCTTCGACCACGTTTCCCCAGGGTGCCTTCCCTCATGAGCCCCCCCAAACTTCTCAGCATCTCCTTATTAAAATATGTGTGACTGTTATTTATTCTCCCGCTCTCGCGACTATCAGTTCCTCTGTGCCTTTTCTTTAGCTTCTCCCAGCTTCTCTCCTGTTATCTGCGTGTTCCACTTTCTTGTGCATGTTCTATCTCTAGCTATCGCATGCTTCCGCGCCACTTTGATAGCTCCGCGACTCCTGGTAGTTGCGACGCGGTCGCGAATGCCATGTGTCTTCATGTCGCAACTCAAAAGGTCAAAATTCAAAATGTTCTAACCAAGATTTCAAAACCAATAAAAAACAAGGGCCCCAACACTTCTGAAGACAAAACCCTGGACTCAAGAATTGAAATGACTCTTTTTGACCAAAATGGCATTTAATGACTGCAAATGACGAGAAATGACAAAGGACTGACAAGATTGAGTCTAACATTGGCTCCAATGGGTATGGCAGTTGCCGCTTCTTGGAGGTGCCAAGAACTGCAGATCTTTGGGGGAGCAGACAGTGCCTCCATCCATTGGGCTATGGAGTCTATTATTTCAAGAAATTGACTGTTTAATTTATTAACTGGAAACTGACTAAAATGACTAAAAACTGACTCGATGAATAACTCATGACTGACTTAACTAAGAAAAGTATTTACAAAGTTTATTGAAGGGCAGCAGTCCATCAAGATTTCAAATCATGATGACAACCACCTGCATACGGATAAAATATGTGCAATCATGTATAATGGGCCTTCCAATGCAACCAATCCAGCAGATGTGAGAAGGATGTTGCTTGATAGTGCTTCCACCAGGACACAGATGTAATTGCTAGTAGCCCTACATGCACATAATGAGCCTGGTTATGTAAAAGACAACTTGATCTATCAGTCAAACTGAAAAAAATTTCCATGTGTGTTGCAATAGGATCGCAAAAGCCAGACTCTGTTCGCTGCCCCAACTCTGCAATACATACTTCCAGCTACACACTGTCAATGCAAACACCTGTAGGCAGCTCTATTGTTTCTTGTTTTGAAGGAGGGAGAGTTTCCAAGAACTTTTTGGGATCTCGGAAATTATATGACTGGATCTGATCATTTAAACACTGAATCTCCTTCTCAATTTTTCAAAAATAATCACAGAACTATTTTTAGTTTCAATATAAAACTCGGGATATTTCAAACATTGAAGCAAGACACCGAAAAATTATTCATTACCTTCAAAACTACCAACCGATTTCTTACTTTTTGCAGCTCTTCTATTACTATGGTGGTTTTGCCACATACCCTACCATTGCATTGAATGACTGCTGGAGCACTGAATCTCTGATTTTAGTTGAGTCACCAGTGATGGTTTCACCAAGTGTCTCACTGTTGTCCACCCATAGCTATCAGCATTTTTACATGTTAGTGATGACTATATCTATAGCTGAGTTTTCTAGAAGCTGATTTCCTTATGTCAATTTGTCATCTAGAAAACCCTCATAAAAAAATTTTCGCCCTTCTACTTTTCAGTCCACCCATGTCAAAGTCAAAACTCATTATCACTATCCCTATTCAGTCACCACTGTCCGGCCGCCCATCACCAAAAGAAAATCAACCTATTTCTAAAAGTGCATCTCATGTAGTGGGGAAGTGGCGCTTTAAGACATTTTACCCTTGGCGATCATCAAAAAACCAAAAAGCCTCCATCTGTTACAGACCAACCATGAATGACCTCCCACTCTGCAAATAAAATTGACAAACAGCTCTAAGTCGCGCCACTTATACCCCTAGGTCTCAGCACTGCAGGAACCACAATTTCAAGCTGATTAGTAGGTGTTTCACAGTGTTTTATGGATTCTAAAAAGACAGGAAATATAACTTCATCTCAGGAGGAAATGCTTGAATCTACAGTTAGAAGAACAGCTGCTTCTAAATGTATCATGAGCCTGAGATATGTCTGCAAAAACAGAAAGTCACTCATCAAGACCCTGCAGTTTTTCTTCAAGAGGAAAACCACAAAAGAAGAAAATGACACTCATCACATGTTAAATTGCAATTTCATGGCTTATAATTTCATGGCCCAGAACCTCCTTCATTTACAAGCAGAGGGTTAGGGCACCTCCTTCATCTACAAGCAGAGGGCGATGGCCAGTATTGACTTTGAGGATTGCAAAAGTCCAGGTTTTATGAATATGAGTGATGATCATAACAGGGATAGAGTCTGAAATATGCAAGTTCAAAGGAAAGAAGAGTTTGGTCTGATAAAAGAGGTCATTTGAAGCTTTCAAATCATGTGAAATGTTGAACTTTAGAAAGGCAATCATGAGTAGAAACAATTCTAATCATAAGCAGTTTGTTTTCCCACAAGACCAAATTGAAGAGATGCTGACAGATCAGGTCATCACACCAGGCAGAAGAAAAGTTGTTTGTTTTTCAAAGGGCGCTGACCTCCATAGTCACAGGGACTGTCTTTCAAAAATTTGTCATAATATGACCAAAGCAAATGATGACATCTCAGTTTCCCTCAGAGCAGTACAGTGAGACAGTGACAATTTGACTAGGGTTGCTCTGAAGCATAGTGGTGTTTGCTAGTAGAGGTGCCAGTATTGATGTTTTTTTTAAGTTGGTTGCTTACCATCATAATCCAAACAAATCCTTGTCATGCAGCATTATCAAATAATCTCCAGATACTTTGCTCAGTGAAAGGCCTCCTCCATTTATGAGCAGATGGCCAAAGCATTGCTTATTGTTGAAAACTGATTTGGTCAAAAGGTGCAGTGGAAGGATACAAAGGAAGTAAATAGAAGACTGTACACAGGTGAAAGATGGTGTTTATATTTCAAAATGCACTACACATAGGAAAATGTCTTTCAAGAAATACATCATGATGAACAGGAAACAATATGAATATGTATGCATTGATACCAAAAAGGGCAGTTTTCTTAGGGGAAGAGGCCACACAGTCACTTCACTGTCACATGCCAAGAAGGTTAAAGGGAACTCCTTTTGAGTAAACAGAGAAATATAGTGAGAAAGCATGCAACCCAAAATATGGCACTTATAGTCTAGGGAGAAGCTCATAAATCGCTTGGAAGCAGCAATTATCAAACAAATTGGTAGAAGACAGACCATCTCCTTTTAAAAATGACAGAATGGTTTTCAAAGCCCTTCAACAGACCTTGTGTGGTTTTCTCTTTTAAACTATCACCAAGAAAGTAAAACAGTGAAAAGAGGTGAGCTATGGAATTATTGTATTACAAAAAGGTCATACACTGGTCAAAGCAAAATGATAGCTGTGTATCAAAGAACCCTGTTTTTCCTGCTTCACAAGCTTATCCTACCCAGGATGAACATGGTGAATAGGCATACCAGTTATGAATAGACCAAGAAGTGGTTTTGATAGATTATCAGTGTTTTGGGAGTTTGAAACAAATGCATCTTTCTCATTATTCAAAAAAGACAGATATATCATAGGTAATGTACCTACAGGCAGGAAATTATTTTGGAAAAAAAGGGGCGCCTTCCTGAAATCAAAAAAACATAACCAAATCCAAATTAGGTCAGCAATCTGGACACCTGCATTAGAGAAAAGGTTGAGACAGCTGTTAAAAAAACTGAGGCTGTCAAAGCAAATTGACAAGGCAAGCCCTGTCCTTCAGAAACAAAACAGTGTTTAAGCATTATCTTGACAGTATTAAAGTGGGTTACCTTACATCAGGAATAGCACCAGCATCTTTAAAACAGTGGCAGAGGTGATGTGGAAGTTATTGAGTTATTTGTCAAAGTCTGAAGTTCGGTGTTTATCACCCAAAGAACAAAAGCTGGAAGTCATCTTTCTAAAGTGAGACAAAGTTCTGGTTTTTTGAGCCATTGTTGTTTTTATAAAAGAGATTGGTCCGTGATCAATACGGTCCAAAAGTGTGGCAAATCTCCAACGCAGATATGGAATGCACCGAGCTTATTTAAAAAGGATCAAAAAGACTGAAAACCCTGCAAAAAGGCCAAACAAAATTGTCACTTTACATTTAAAGACCAAGTGACCGTTGGAAAATTTGGAATGACATAAGGGTGAAGGTCGAGAGTGAGTTTATCATTTTCAAAACTGCAAACAAAGTTCCATTCCTCCCCGGCATTGAAACAAGAAAATCGGGTCGATTTACAGATTTTTTCACTGTTAAAGGCCGAGCGACGCGCCTGGAAACCCGCGCAACGCACCTGGGAGCGTGTTTACACTGTCGGTCAGTTTATGCGCGACGCGCCTGTACAGTGGCGCGACGCGCCCGTACAGGGCGCCCGACCACCCGACAGGCCGACCCGACAGGCCACCCGGGTATAATTTTGCGCGCCGTGCTGACATTTAAGAATGCCGCGCACAAATTGGAGGACCTCCAGTGCTACTCAAAGCCTCTTCAAGGATCTTCCAACGATTTCAAAGAGGTATTTTGAAATTTGCCTTTGAAATCTTCGAAATTTGCCAAGGTGATAAAGGTGGTTTTTGCATAAGCATATCTGTTGAAACAGTCTGTTCTTCAAAGGATCGTTTTCAAATTGTTTTCCAGAGGGCATAAAGATATTCCTCCAAAAAACTGATATTTCCATAGTGAAAGAAGCCCTGGTTACTTTCTGAAGAGCAAACTCCTACAGCCTTTGTCCAAACTTCTAGAGCTTTAAAACCCTATTACCTCTACTCAAACTGTAAATTTGACTGAATAAACACACCAAGGTTAACTTCATGAGCATGTTTTTGTTTAAATGAAGTGACATACATAAAGAAACAGTGAAGTTTAGTAAGAGAAAAGTTTCCTGATCAGGCGGAAATTTATAGTTTGAAGCCGCAGAGGAAGATCTTGTTACAGAGAGACAGGGTTTAGGTCTAAAGAGAAACTTTTCACACTATCCTCAAGACATTGCCACATTATTAAAACAGTGAAGTGCACTCAGTAAAAGGGGTTTTGACATATTTGTTTTGAAAAAGAAAACTCACATAGTTTCTGCCAAAAAACTTTGTAGTCTTCTAAAAAACTCTGTCATTTTTGCTCCAGTCCTGTGTATTGACTGTCTAAACATATGTATGGTGGTTTGCAAGAGATGCAAGATTAGTGGACTGTTGGCACACTTATACAAGGTAGAGGTTGTTAATCATTGAAATTCTGCCTTGAAGCAGAGATACATGTTTATTGGTTGACATCTAAGGCTTCAAGAACAGGGTGATTTTAGCACTTTCTCACAGCAAACTCTTTCTAGCAGTCTGCCCCTCTTTTTCACTGTATCATTTCCTACTGAACAGTGTTGACTTAGATATTTTTAAGGTGTAGGGCCATTTTCTGAAGAGCAGGGTTTTAATGGTTGAATTTTAACATTGGAGACAGAGATATAGATGTGGTGGTTGATCTCTTAAAATTCACAAGTAAAGGGTGATTTTCCTAAACACTGTGCACTGATTATTCACCTAACCTAGGTCTCCTTTTTCTTTCACTGTATGGTCTCTTCTAGAGAAATCTGTTGACTGAGATATTCTAAGGGTGAGCAGGCCACTTTCTGAAGGGCAGGTTGTTGATGATTGAATTTTACATTGAAGGCAGAGATGTAGGTATGTTGATTGACCTCTGACAAATTCACCAGGAAAAGTGATTCCTCAATACTGTGCACAGGAAACTTACACAGCAGTCTGTCTCCTCTTTGCTATATAGTACCCTATTGAGAATTTTGCCTGGCTGAGGTACATTCAAAGGTGAAAGGCTGGTTTTAAGGAGAGCAGAGGTTGTGAATTCAAAGACACTTGTTGCAAACCATCCACCTCACATTGTTTCTCTGTCAAAGCAGCATATTGACACAGTTTCAATCCAGCAGGGCATTTTACATACAGTGAAGGCAGTTTGCCTCTTCCAAAGCATTTTCAGGTCAGAATGCCTCCAAGGCAAGACAACAGGAGCTGGCCACATAAGAGATATGAGCCCATCTCTACAGAAGAGATTAATGCTCATCCTTCTGTACTTTTCAACTTCCATGAAGTAGGCTGCCTTGATTTCTGCCAGAAGATAGAAGAGGTCAAGAGTTTTTCGCCATTAACACACTTGTGCGCCTTGAGATTCAAATAAAAACACTTCCAAGTGGCGGATCTTGATTTCAAAATTTCTCCAAGGTATGTGTCCAAGGCCACCAAGATCCCGTATCATGGCGAAAAATGGTTTAAACAAGCTCATCTTGACTTAGAGGATTACAAACCTTTCATCAAACCTGAATATAGAGAGGTTGTCACTGCTATCTTCCCTTTTTCATATCTTCTTGACAGCTATGCTCCGCTTATGAAAGCCATAATGAAATATTTCACTTGTGAAGGGAGGTTTAATCGAATTTATGCCTACCATGTTCGTTTATTGATGCATTTTACCAGAAGCAGGCAACTGAACCTCCCTTACTTTTTGTTCAAGAGCATAGAAAAAATGGCATCCACTGTCCAAAAGAAGGCCCCACCTCAGCAAATCCCTTCTCTTTTTCATCATTCTTTGATCAAGATTATCTTCCTATACCAGCTAGAGAAGAAAGAGGTTTCATGGGATTTATTCATTAGCCATCCAGATTTTGCCACTGTTCCTCCTGCCCATATTTCTCCTACTCAGCCTGTCCATCGCCCAGTGCCTTTGTCCAGTAGGCCTACACCTAGAAGGCTCAGAATGACTACTGGACAGCCAAGTCAACAGGAGGAAGGAGAGGGCAGTGAACAGCAGCAAGAAGAAAGGGATGAGGGACAGCAGCAGATAGAGGATGAAGGACAACAGGTCCATGATGAGGGACAGCAGCAGATAGAGGATGTAGGACAGAAAGTCCATGATGAGGGATAGCAGCAGTTAGATATTGAGGGACAGCAGCAGATACAGGATGAGGGACAGCAGCATACAGCAGTTGAGGAACAGCATGTTAGGCAGGAAGTTGAGTTACCTCTTGAGCCACAAATTGGACAAGACTTTGATGAAGAACAGCAAGCTAATGTTGGTGAACAGGGGCAGCCAAGTGAACAGCCAGAAGAAGATATCCATCATCCTCAAGGGGAGCAGCAAGTTCAGGAAGATGTCAAAGGTAAATCAGTTGTTACTCCTCCTCTCAAAGTAACAAAGCTCAGCACAACAAGGAAGAGAGGGACTAAAGCTGCCACCCTAACAGTGACAAAGATTGTTCCTAGCAAGAGGAAATTGCCCAAAAAGACACCTTCTAGCATGCCAAGGAGGAAAAGCGCCAGATTGGCTTTCAAAGGTAAAAGCAAAGTTGGGGAAAGTACAAAGCATGGAGGTGAATTAGCTATTATCCCTATCCAAAGTGATGATAGTGACAATGAGGCCCGCCTTCTTGAAAATCTCTTAATCCATAAGGAAGGGAAAATTGAGGCATTAGAGCAAGATCTTCAAAGGGCAAGAAATTTCAATCATTTCTTGGAGATTGAAAACAAACAAATGAATGTGCACACAGCTGTTCATGAGGCACGGGTGATTAAGTATAAGAAAGAGGCAGAAAAGGCGCAAGCAAGAATTGAAGAGCTCATTGGTGAGTTTGATGATGAAGAGGAGGGAGACCAGCCTAGGCGGAAGATAAAATGAAAGACACTCAGTTTAAAAGAGCCTGAAAGCAAGAGAGCAAGAACAAGCCCATTTCCAAGCCTTTCCTCTCACTACACTTCTTGAGCAGGAAATTGAAGAAAACAAAGAGGCATGGCTTGAAAGAGCTAACAAGCACTTGGAAATGAAACTTGAGAAGGTGAACAGAGATCTTGAGCTGCAAAGAAAGAGGACTCATCACTTTCAGAAGCTAAAACAGTTTGCCAGGCGAAAATTAAAGGCAGCCCAAGAAAAATTGAAGAAGGCAAAGGGGAAGCGCCAGGCACAAAAAGAGGGGAAAAGCATATCAGCCCTTGATATTTTGGCATCAGCTTCGGAGCAAGTTGCTATGGACCCTTGAGGGTCATGCATGCCAATTTTGGGCCTATTTCGGCAACTTTTTGTTTTTTGGCATTTTTTGGGTTTTTAGTCAAAAACTCATAATTGCGCCATTTCAGTTCGAGGATTTTTCAAGGGAGAAGGATGATGCCAGTGGATGCCATAATTCTATGAGCAGGTCCCCAGCGATTTTCAGGGCATTCGGAGATCATTCGCCCCCTCAAGTTGGCGAAAAATGCCCTCTTTTTGCACATTCTGCCCGCCATATCAGCGGTCTGCTATTTCCTGGTTTTTTACACACAGGTACAGTTTTGGATGACTTCCAGGCCTCAGATTGAGATGTTTTCAGTTGCGTCAGAACGTAGACACAGAGAGATTTCCAACGAGCCATTATGAGCCTCATTTGGACATCGGGAAGGCTGCCTATTGCATCCAGCAAGTCAGGGGACCTTTTTCAAGCATAAATATGAAGTATTTTTGTAATTTTTGAACCTCAAAAATCTTCTTTTCCCAAATGTGCGTTAAGCTATTTTTATACTTGAGGAATGATGTAAAGTCAATATAATTTCCGTTTTTAGCAGTTTTTAGATATTTTATGGGATATTTTGTGCCTTGGGCTTTGCAAAGCCTCAAGGACAAGTTTAGATATTTTGACTTGGCCAATGGGATAGCTAGTTGCTCCATGAGGTTTTCCTCCCTCAAGCCTATTTATTCCATGGGTTTCATTGTAAATCAAAGGTTGAACTTGAGAGAAGAATTAATACATTGGTCATATGAGCTTTGAAGAACAAATTTGTGTTATGATTTTTGGACTGCCTCTTGGATGCTTTTGAGGAATGTTGAAGGATTGGTGATGGATTCCATGACATGGTAGAATGGTATAGTGTTTCTTGCTATGTTTTTGTCTTCTAGTTTTCATCCATAATACATGCTTCTTGCTGCTATAGATCAGTAGAGATTAGTTTTTAGATATGCCCATGGAGGCACCTCAAAATTCCTGAATCTTCATAGCTTGATGTTTTCTTCTTCCTTTGTTATGCTAAAGAATTCTTAACTGCTCTTTAGTAACCTAAGGATAATGTTTGCTAGTTTTATTTACAAGTTCTATGGATGTTGAGTAGGATGTATGGTGTGCCCTGCCTACCTATAAGCTGTCCATAGTTCTGTCCATAAAACTTTCTCTTTGACTGATTTGTTGATCATCTTGTTGAACCAAGGAGGCCTAGTCCCGATCTAGCCCTTTGCCTAAAACTATGAAAGTTTGTTTGTCAAAGTGCCCAATGACTTAGAGACTATGTTTAGGCATTCCAGCATAGTTTATGAGTTGTTAGTTTGTCTTATGTGTTTTCCCCAAAGTCTGATAGCCATTTCCCGAAGTTAGAGGGTCTTATACCTCTATGTATGGTTGGAATGTTTGATTTCAATGTTTTAATTAGCTCATAGTTACATTTAGCATGATTAATGGCTTGCTATAACATGTTTATGTCTGCTATCAACTAGTTACACTTGAAATCCCTTGTCTTTCACAAACTTGTTGTCCATTTAATCCATTTTGCCCAAAGATCCCTTCTACCGTGAATCAAATCGGCCCTACAGCAACCTTGCATCATCATCTCATAGCTTCCTTGACCTGTTTGACCCCATAGCCCAATTGATCTGACTTCTTATTATCCATTTTTACATCTTTAATCAGTTTTATCCCTCACAAACTTAAAAACCAAAAACCAAAAAACTCACTTCATAACTAGCCTAATATCATAACACCATAAGCAAATACACCGACATCTTTTACACTTATAAAGAGAGCCCTCTCTGAGTCCAGGAAGGCTAGGTCCTTGGGCTCCAAAGCTTGGTTTGATGTTACATCGTCATTTGGCTCACCAATCGGCCAAATCACGGGACCCTAACACCACCATCAGCAATCGGATCTGAACTTTGTCATCCTGTACCGGGGCAAGACAATCTACAAGTCGAATGTCACATCAACAGCAAACCATCTTCCCCAGTATGGTCACCACTATGTTAGAGCTCGAATCTGCCTTAGGCTAAAAGAAGGAGAGGTTCAAGGCAACATCAAACCAAGCTCAGCCTCGTAGCTAGCCCTACGAGGACAGGAGAGGGCTCTCTCCGGTCAATCTCAATAAAATGAGCAATAGGGTGCGAGATGACTTAAAATGGGAACTGATTTTAGGCTAGTAAAGAGATAGGAAAGGGGTTTTTGATAAATGACTGGGTTTTCTGGGCAGTATGGGAACAAAGAACATCATGAACAGAGATTTAATCAAAGGCACAGATTATTCCATAAGGCGAGATAGGAGTGAAGTTTAACAGTTAAATTGAAATTAAATGGGGTGGAAAGACTGTTTAAGATAGCTGAAAAGGGCATTAAACAATGAATCCCTTTCAGACAGAAGAAAATACACAAATCCTTAACGCTTCCCAAGGCAGAGCAACAGTTTGGATTCTACCTCTCTTACTGCAAAGCATTCAGCTGGAAACGATTATGAATGAACTATGAAACATTACAAAAGACATATGAAACAGAAAGAAGGACACATTTGCTAAATTCATACCACAAGAATCTTATAAACCAGAGTTGCAACTTTCATTAATTCTCTATCAACAACTGTACAGTAAAACTATGTATTTCTCCTACACACACCTCTCCCAGAACTCTCCTCTTTTACAAATGATTTACAATGTATACATAAACTATCTGTAGGAAAACTGATCGACTCAAAATGAGGGATGATTTAATCATTATTAACAAACAAAGGATGAAGATCCAATCAGCTTTTCTGAAGGTAGAATAGCGCTCCACTTGAACCTCTCTAAGGACCAATTAAAGGACAAAAACTGGATTTGAATTGGAACTGAAGTTAAAAATAGGTAAATCTATTCCTATCTTTCTGCTGAGGTTGGTATTCTACGTTTAATTTGGGTTTGACTATCTATTCGCTTCCATTACCGTTATACCACCCAAAAATATGATATTTTGACTCCGATTGAATAGAGCTACCATTTTCTTTATGACATGGCACAGAATGTGTATAGTAAACCCCCATTTTGAGCATTATTCAAAGTGTATTCTTCATACTACCAAATGAACGAGTATTTCTTCCAACTATAATATCTTAGAACTTGTTCAGTATGAACTTTGCATTGGAAAAAGGCAGAGCCCAACCAGTATGCATATAAAAGGAACTGAAATGTCGTTCATGCCCTGAGATGGCTGTAGATGTATCTATCATCGCATGTTCAGAAATTTGAAAAATGGGGGATATAATGATCCCAACATTCCAAAGGGTGGTACTTTGTCAGAATTTTCCACTAACGCTCTTCAAAGAATACTACGAGCAGCAAAATCCTAAAACTTGTGCCAAAAATTGATGACTTAAAAAACAGCATTCACAAACGATGCATGCAATCTCTGAATTATCCATTTCTGAAGACAATGACTGCATGGGTGGAGCACCTTTAAGACAAAGAAAAAATCATCTGCGGTATCGGAGGAAGAATTGTGTAAACACTGTGTTGACCTGCTCAAAGATGATCCTTTTCTCTGTAGAGAAGGATGATAAATTCACATATGAAGAGTCAGATGGACAAAACCGGAATTCGTAGTCAAAGGTACAGTGAAAGATGCTTTCTTTTTGCATGTCGAAGGAGGCTCAATTGATCTTTCATGTTGATAAGGTTTCCCTCATAGCAAGCCAATTTTGATGAATTCTGACACATTATTCGAAGTCCTGCTCGCTGTAGCGAACAATGAGACCAATTTACACAGGTCCCAAAACAAATGTTCGAGATTTGAAAACTGCAGACCTGAGTTTTCTTTCATTAGACTCTGCAGAAGTGACAATGACTGGTTCAGCATAGACTGTTGCAATCCATACGAGGGCTAAAAACATATATATGTTTGAATCCTTATGCATTCTTACGGGCATGTATGAAACATAGCATAACGTGATAGGGAAAACCCATAGCCCTTCACCAAGTTTTCCACTTGACAAAATACTGGGGTTTTTGTACAGACGCTGTAGATTCCTCATCAACTTCTCCAGCATCATGCTTCTATTTCAGGACTTGTATATAATCATTTGCATAAAGATAAGGTGGAATTGGCATTCCAAGCACTCCAGGGCTCCTACGATCGAAGAAGTAGATGAATATACAATTACTTTCAACAACTTTTCCACTTCCACCCGTTACTGAACTTTTATTTCCAAGAATATTCACAGTAAAATTCTTGCCTGTATAGTCCTTAGGGACGCCTGCATAAACATCGCTGCCCTAGGATATACATGGTATCAGTTAATATGTGCAAGAACTCCGATGACTGACATCAATATAGACCATATTTGATTTATATAAAAGAATCAACTTTTCTGCTCAAATCAACTCGCTCTGTGCCAAAACGACCATGTTGTTTCTGTTCTTTAAGTCGCCTCTGATGCTCCAAAAATTCCTCTACTCCAGGTCTTTTAAATGCTTTTCATCCTCGATCTCTCTTCCAGTCTGAATAGATTAGTGCTAGAGTGAAAGCATGCTTTTCTTGAGGTGCCAAGTCTGGAAGAAGCTTTCAGATGAAGGTGCTGATTCAATGTCCTCTTTCGCAGCAAACGCACACTACAATCAATGACACGGGCGCATAAATAATGAGTCGATTAAAAAATAATAATTAAGAATTGATGAAAACTGCCTTTTGGCTCTGTGCGCCGCGCGCACTCCCAGTGCGCCGCGCCAGTGCAAAAATGCACTGTGGAGGAGCGCCCAATGCGCCGCACGCATTCTATGCACCATGCCCACTTTGTATGCACCGCATGCAGCCTTCAATGCACATTCTGAGCTTCCAAAACACACAGTCTTGGCCTTTCACAACTGAAGTCGATTTCTCTTGGCAAACCAATGGACAATTTTAAGACGTGGTAATTTATCAACCAATGACTTTAATATAGTATCAATGAAGACCTTTTCACGATCAAAAACATCAACATTATGATTAGATACCTCTTCATGAACCATCAAAGGCATTCCATATTCCATCATTTTTTAAGGACAGGCATGCATTTTCAAAATAGATCTGTCACACCGTCCTCCGAATTTTTAGTAGCTCCTGCTGGATACAACTTCACACCAAAAATTGCTCCACTTTCCTTAGCAAGATTTATTTCATCGGGGCTCGTGTTATCTGTCAAGTGTAGAGTCATTAGAGGAGTAAAATTTCTGTTTGGTGGTAAAGTATTATGATATGCAATGGCAGCAGCAACAGTGGTGATTGGAGGTTTCAAATTTGGCATTATAATAGCCCGCCCAAATGTTGTTGCAATTCCATCATCTTTCATTTCATAAATTAATTTTGGAGCTAATAATATATCACTGTCTCCATAGGAAAAAGTTCACTTCTGCCATAAACCTGAGGAATTTTACTCCTATCATCTACCAGAGTATTTCTCAACTGATCTTTGTTATCCAAAGAAGCTGCTACAAGAACCATTTGAGCCTTTATTTCTGTCTGATAAACTGTTCTGAATCCAAGTGCATTTCATCTTCATATAAGTTTCTCTGAGATTTGAGCATCCTTTTGGCACTCTGACATTGAAACTCTATTTGATTTTGCTTTGTCTCCATGATGTTCTTCCTGTTTGTGCTTTTGCAGGGATAGGAGCTGCTAAAGCTGCTGCTATTGAAGAGCTGTACAACTTGAAACACTTTGACATATTTATTACAAAAACACATTTGATGATTTCTTCTTCAAAACAGGGTTTTGAAGAAGAATCAATCTTGCATTATTGACGATGACATTCCTGAAATAAAAACTTACTGAACCTCCCTCTGGCCTGCAGGCGTTGTTTCACACTTCTGAAGACAAAACCCTCGACTCAAGAATTTAAATGACTCTTTTTGACCAAAATGGCATTTAATGGCTGCAAATGACGAGAAATGACAAAGGACTGACAATATTGAGTCTAACATTGGCTCCAACAGGGATGGCAGCTGCCGCTTCTTGGAGGTGCCAAGAACTGCAGATCTTTGGGGGAGCAGACAGTGCCTCCATCCATTGGGCTATGGAGTCTATTATTTCAAGAAATTGACCGTTTAATTTATTAAGTGGAAACTGACTGAAATGACTGAAAACTGACTCGATGAATAACTCATGACTGACTTAACTAAAACAAGTATTTACAAATTTTATTGAAGGGCAGCAGTCCATCAAGATTTCAAATCATGATGACAACCACCTGCATACGGATAAAATATGTGCAATCATGTGTAATGGGCCTTCCAATGCAACCAATCCAGTAGATGTGAGAAGGATGTTGCTTGATAGTGCTTCCACCAGGACACAGATGTAATTGCTGGCAGCCCTACATGCACATAATGAGCCTGGTTATGTAAAAGACAGCTTGATCTATCAGTCAAACTGAAAAACATTTCCATGTATGTTGCAATAGGATCGCAAAAGCCAGACTCTGTTCGCTGCCCCAACTCTGCAATACATACTTCCAGCTGCACTCTGTCAATGCAAACATATGTAGGCAGCTCTATTGTTTCTTGTTTTGAAGGAGGGAGAGTTTCCAAGAACTTTTTGGGATCTCGGAAATTATATGACTGGATCTGATCATTTAAACACTGAATCTCCTTCTCAATTCTTTCAACAACTAACTCACAGAAACTAGTTTTAGTTTCAAGAGGAAACTTCGGAGATTTCAAACATTGAAGCAAGACACTGAAAAATTCTTCATTAATTTCAAAATCCACTAACCGATTTATTACTTCTTTTACAGCTTCACACAGCGCAGGGTTTGCCACATACCCTACCATTGCATTGAATGGAGAAGTGAGCACTGGAATCTCTGGATCGAGTTGGAGTCGCCAGGTGAATGTTTCAGCCTTCAGGTGTCTGACTTCTGTCCACCATCAGCAATCGGATTTGAACTTTGTCATCCTGTACCAGGGCAAGACAATCTACAAGTCGAATGTCACATCAACAGCAAACCATCTTCCCCAGTATGGTCACCACTATGTTAGAGCTCGAATCTGCCTTAGGCTGAAAGAAGGCGAGGTTCAAGGCAACATCAAACCAAGCTCAGCCTCGTAGCTAGCCCTACGAGGACCGGAGAGGGCTCTCTCCGGTCAATCTCGATAAAATGAGCAATAGGGTGCGAGATGACTTAAAATGGGAACTGATTTTAGGCTAGTAAAGAGATAGGAAAGGGGTTTTTGATAAATGACTGGGTTTTCTGGGCAGTATGGGGACAAAGGACAGCATGAACAGAGATTTAATCAAAGGCACAGATTATTCCATAAGGCGAGATAGGAGTGAAGTTTAACAATTAAATTGAAATTAAATGGGGTGGAAAGACTGTTTAAGATAGTTGAAAAGGGCATTAAACAATGAATCTCTTTCAGACAGAAGAAAATACACAAATCTTGAACGCTTCCTAAGGCAGAGCAACAGTTTGGATTCTACCTCTCTTACTGCAAAGCATTCAGCTAGAAACGATTATGAATGAACTATGAAACATTACAAAAGACATATGAAACAGAAAGAAGGACACATTTGCTAAATTCGTACCACAAGAATCTTATAAACTAGAGCTGCAACTTTCATTAATTCTCTGTCAACAACTGTACAGTAAAACTCTGTATTTCTCCTACACACACCTCTCCCAGAACTCTCCTCTTTTACAAATGATTTACAATGTATACATAAACTATCTGTAGGAAAACTGATCGACTCAAAATGAGGGATGATTTAATAATTATTAACAAACAAAGGATGAAGATCCAATCAGCTTTTCTGAAGGTAGAATAGTGCTCCACTTGAACCTCTCTAAGGACCAATTAAAGGACAAAAACTCGATTTGAATTGGAACTGAAGTTAAAAATAGGTAAATCTGTTCCTATCTTTCTGCTGAGGTTGGTATTCTACGTTTAATTTGGGTTTGACTGTCTATTCACTTCCATTACCATTATGCCACCCAAAAATATGATATTTTGACTCCGATTGGATAGAGCTTCCATTTTCTTTATGACATGGCACAGAATGTGTATAGTAAACCCCCATTTTGAGCATTATTCAAAGTGTATTCTTCATACTACCAAATGAACGAGTATTTCTTCCAACTATAATATCTTCGAACTTGTTCAGTATGAACTTTGCATTGGAAAAAGGCAGAGCCCAACCAGTATGCATATTAAAGGAACTGAAATGTTGTTCATGCCCTGAGATGGTTGTAGATGTATCTATCATCGCATGTTCATAAATTTGAAAAATGGGGGATATAATGATCCCAACATTCCAAAGGGTGGTACTTTGTCAGAATTTACCACTAACACTCTTCAAAGAATACTACGAGCAGCAAAATCCTAAAACTTGTGCCAAAAATTTATGACTTAAAAAACAACATTCACAAACGATGCATGCAATCTCTGAATTATCCATTTCTGAAGACAATGACTGCATGGGTGGAGCACCTTTAAGACAAAGAAAAAATCATCTGCGGTATCGGAGGAAGAATTGTGTAAACACTGTGTTGACCTGCTCAGAGATGATCCTTTTCTCTGTAGAGAAGGATGATAAATTCACATATGAAGAGTCAGATGGACAAAACCAGAATTCGTAGTCAAAGGTACAGTGAAAGATGCTTTCTTTTTGCATGTCGAAGGAGGCTCAATTGATCTTTCATGTTGATAAGGTTTCCCTCATAGCAAGCCAATTTTGATGAATTCTGACACATTATTCGAAGTCCTGCTCGCTGTAACGAACAATGAGACCATTTTACACAGGTCCCAAAACAAATGTTCGAGATTTGAAAACTGCAGACCTGAGTTTTCTTTCATTAGACTCTGCAGAAGTGACAATGACTGGTTCAGCATAGACTGTTGCAATCCATACGAGGGCTAAAAACATATATATGTTTGAATCCTTATGCATTCTTACGGGCATGTATGAAACATAGCATAACGTGATAGGGAAAACCCATAGCCCTTCACCAAGTTTTCCACTTGAAAAAATACTGGGGGTTTTGTACAGAGGCTGTAGATTCCTCATCGACTTCTCCAGCATCATGCTTCTATTTCAGGACTTGTATATAATCATTTTCATAAAGATAAGGTGGAATTGGCATTCCAAGCACTCCAGGGCTCCTACGATCGGAGAAGTAGATGAATATACGATTACTTTCAACAACTTTTCCACTTCCACCCGTTACTGAACTTTTATTTCCAAGAATATTCACAGTAACATTCTCGCTTGTATAGTCCTTAGGGATGCCTGCATAAACATCGCTGCCCTAGGATATACATGGTATCAGTTAATATGTGCAAGAACTCCGATGACTGACATCAATATAGACCATATTTGATTTATATAAAAGAATCAACTTTTCTGCTCAAATCAACTCACTCTGTGCCAAAACGACCCTGTTGTTTCTGTTCTTCAAGTCACCTCTGATGCTCCAAAAATGCCTCTACTCCAGGTCTTTTAAATGATTTTCATCCTCGATCTCTCTTCCAGTCTGAATAGATTAGTGCTAGAGTGAAAGCATGCTTTTCTTGAGGTGCCAAGTCTGGAAGAAGCTTTCAGATGAAGGTACTGATTCAATGTCCTCTTCTGCAGAAAACGCACACTACAATCAATGACACGGGCGCATAAATAATGAGTCGATTAAAAAATAATAATTAAGAATTGATGAAAACTGCCTTTTGGCTTTGTGCGCCGCGCGTGGTGAGTGCGCCACGCCAGTGCAAAAATGCACTGTGGAGGAGCGCCCAATGCGCCGCGCACATTCTATGCACCGCACCCACTTTGTATGCACCGCGCGCAGCCTTCAACGCACATTCTGAGCTTCCAAAACACACAGTCTTGGCCTTTCACAACTGAAGTCGATTTCTCTTGGCAAACCAATGGAAAATTTTAAGACGTGGTAATTTATCAACCAATGACTTTAATATAGTATCAATGAAGACCTTTTCACGATCAAAGACATCAACATTATGATTAGATACCTCTTCATGAACCATCAAAAATGAGTCCATATACCATCATTTTTTGGAGACGAACATACATTTTCCAAATAGATCTGTCACAGTCCTGGGAATTTGTAGTATTTCTTTGTTGGATACAACTTCACACCAAAAATTGCTCCACTTTCCTTAGCAAACTTTATTTCATCGGGGCTGCGATAATTTATACATGGGTGCCACGAGGTGTCGGAGGGTAAAATTCTTTGTTTGGTGGTAAATTATTATGATATGCGATATGGCAGACAGGTGATGATTTCAAATTTAGCATTATAATAAGCACGCCAAATGTTGTTGCAATTCCATAGTCTTTCATTTCATAAATTAATTTGGAGCTAATAATATATCAACATGCCATGGGAAAAAAGTTTTCCTTTTTTCCATAAACTGAGAATTTGCTCCTATCATCTACCGAGTATTTCTCAAGCTGATCTTGTTATCCAAAGAAACTGCAAGACCATTTGAGCCTTTATTTAAATACGATAAGGCATTGAATCCAAGTGCATTTCATCTTCATATAAGTTTCTCTGAGATTTGAGCATCCTTTTGGCACTCTGACATTGAAACTCTGTTTGATTTTGCTTTGTCTCCATGATGTTCTTCCTGTTTGTGCTTTTGCAGGGATAGGAGCTGCTAAAGCTGCTGCTATTGAAGAGCTGTACAACTTGAAACACTTTGACATATTTATTACAAAAACACATTTGATGATTTCTTCTTAAAAACAGGGTTTTGAAGAAGAATCAATCTCGCATTATTGACGATGACATTCCTAAAATAAAAACTTACTGAACCTCCCTCTGGCCTGTAGGCGTTGTTTCACACTTCTGAAGACAAAACCCTGGACTCAAGAATTGAAATGACTCTTTTTGACCAAAATGGCATTTAATGACTGCAAATGACAAGAAATGACAAAGGACTGACAAGATTGAGTCTAACAGTTTGAACCACTTAAGGGGATAGTATTTACAATGGGTTGTCCCATTTGTCCTAAGGATTTCATAGGAAGAGAAATATTCCCTGCTACCTTCGTACTGATAACACTGCCCCCTGGTATAGTGGCCAGGGGTTTGAACTCAACAGAGGGTTCCAACCGAAAGGGTTGCTAAAGGGCACCGAAGTAGTCATGCTCGTGGGAGGAGCTACCGTGGTCCCCAACGTGGTCACTGTAGGAGTAGATGCCGAAGGGTTCGGTAAACTACTGACAGTTGTGTTGACCATAGGATTGGGGGTAGGTATATGTTGACTACTGGGGTTGCCCAGTAATGGCATAGAACTGACCACCGGCGGGGAGGATGGTGGCGAACCAGGAATGGTTGCCATTGGTATCGACCCTGTGGATGCCGGTGGAGAAATAGATGTTGGTGTTGCCACAGACATATCTCGGCGTGGTGTAATTTGGATTATCACAGGCCCTAATGGATCAGTGAGCGGAGGATTGTAATTAGGTACAACGCCTTCAGTGAAAGGGTCCTCCGGGAGTTCCGGCTGATAAGGGTCTATGTGATAATCAAGATTAGTCAGAGGAGATTGCTTTTCCGTAGAAGGCCCGGGTTCACCAAGGTTCAGTTCTTCCTCAAGGTTGAGAGGAGGTAGACCTTGTTGTCGTCGAGACAAACGGCGTGGGTCAGGGGACGCCACGGTGACCGGTTTGATTTTAACAAATTTTATTAAATTGTGATCTATTATGAAGTCTCAAATGACAGTAACCACACACCTAACAAAAAGAAAAAGGACTTTCTAAAAACAATCAGCAAGCAGCCAGAATAGGGTGCCATGTCTGAGTACTACCATTCACTGGTGATGAAATCCAGTATCGCAATAGTATACAGAGAGGGTTGGTCGAAAGTACAGTTACTGTCACTCTAGAGCTTTGCCCGAACCTCAGACGATAGGTGTAAGCACTCTCGTGAAGACGAGTACCCTCCTAAAGACCGAAGACAGAGTGGGTCCGTCTGTTTCAGGTACCAGGACAGCCCGTCCCAGTCACCTTGTGTAATTCCCTAAAAGTATGGCCACTAAGGATACCTCAAATCACAGAAATCATCAGGGGGGTCCACGGTCAAGGACAGTGTGCTATATGGGCAGAATACCTAGATCCCCGATCTAGTTTCGACATCCCCGAAGGGAACCCCAATATATAACACACCCACAGGATGCAGTCGAAGGCGAGCTACCTTCTAGTGCACCCGAGTGTTGTCTCGCGCTGAGCTCCGGTAAAGGAATGGTCCCGATAATGTGAGTGTAGCAGGATTTCACTCGTTAATGACTCTAGTTTTCAAGTTTTGAGATCTTGGGTAGTTTTCTCACTGTCCTAACCCAAGATCCTAGCCTGAACTACTGTTTGTGTGAGCTCAAAAAAGAGTAATTAGATTGATTTTATTATCGCTTTGTTTTTAGTGTACTTTGTTATTAGTCTTGCGGAGGGGGAATGGACGTATGAAGTATAGTGAGACTCTGACTCAAGAAACCATGCAAAACATGCTCTAAATATTAAATTCAATGAAGAGTGTTTCTATAGGGAGAGGTTTCTTTTTCAATCATCCATGCACCAACATGTAAATAACACAGCTCAACTTTTAAAGATTCAGACTTCTATCTACCTCTTTTAACAGTCTGTGAACTAAAACTTTCAGAATAAACTTAGCTAGATGCAGAAAAATAAAAAAAATAAAAAAAATATTTTCTCTTTGAAAAGTAAATGTTTTGCACACAAACTAAACAAGAGAAACAAATAACAATGCCAGCTTAGCAGACAAGCATAGGGATTCAGTCAGTGAAAGGTACTGATGGCCAAAAAACTCTACAGCTAAAACACAGTCACAGCAGTGAACAACAAGGTTTTTGGCTGAGTAACGCTCTGTCTGTGAGAAAATACATCGTTATAACGCACTGTATTTAAGCATAGACCATGTTATAATGCACTGGATAGCTTGCATAGGTCACGTTAACCAGGGAAAAGCTCTTCAGTTGGCCAGACAGGAACAGGATTGAACTCTGCAAGCGTTTGGTATGTCTACTGGGCATCAAAAATGGTCGGAAGGATCTTTGAACAGAGGAGAAGAGAAGAAAGGAAGGAAAAAATAGTCCGGAAACTATGGGGGAAATCTCCCCAGTGGAGTCGCCAATTCTTCTATAGGGTAAACTGCTTGGGTTGTTGGTTTTCGAATATCCCTCTCAGGGCTTTCTGGTGCCCGAGGCAGATAGTAATATTAGCTATGCTGTTCACAAAGATGGTATGAGCATGTTCATATTAGCTTGAAATAAATTGAAGGAATACAATAGAGAATTACCTCTTTGACAGTCTTGGAGTCCCTTGGAGAGTGTTGCGCTGCGAAGCAAGAGTCCTTCTTCACCGGCTCCAAATCTGAGTCCTGCAATCAGTCAAAGCACCCGCGTAATTTCTAATATAACAAGTATCCCATCAATTAAATAAATATACAATAAACATCTAGATTATAGACATCTGAGCCATTCATATCATACTATGTAAATTTTCAAACAATAATGACAATATTAAGCATTGAATGGACAAAACGAACACAGTTCTATTGATTTTGAAAGAAGGAGGATTACAATCATCGGTTGTACCAAGCCCTCCTCAGTCTCCCAATCTCTCTTCTCTCTCAAGTGAATAAGTCCAAGTCAAAAAGCTCTCTAGGAACCTCTTTGACTCTTGGCCTTCACAATGTCACACTATTCTCTATTCCACAAGTATACAAGAACCTTGAGCAATCCTTCGACCTTCAATTAAGAGCCTTCAGCTCCTTCTTATAGGAGAGGGAGAAGGCCATTATTGCCCTTCTCTTTCCACTAGTTTGGAATGGAAAAAACTTAGATGTTTCTTTGATCTCTATGCTTTTGCCTCTTTTGGAGTTCAGTCTTCTATGGCAATGACCAATAATGAACTGGTGCTTCTGCAGTTTCCTTTGTGAACTGACTCCTTTGTGAGGGAAAGTCAGAGATTCAAATCATTCTCTGCACTCTTTTCCCAATTCAAACTTAAAACACGGGTAACACTCCCCTCCAGTGTAAACAGAGCATTGCCCTAGCCACTAACGCGGCCAATGTACTGGTTGCCTGCGTTATAACGCTCTTGTTCTGTTCTATATAGGCGTTACCCTGGCAGAAATAGGTTTAATTTAGGTCTTTGTATCCCTTCCATATTTGTCTTCCCCTCTGAGCTGATGAGGAGGTATTTTGACCTGTAACAACAGGTTCATGGGCTAGATAATATCCCAATGAGTTACCTATATCTTTGAAAATTAGGGCGTCCCAGTAGTTAGGAGGGAGACTTGGATGATGAACCTAGATTGGGGCCATATCTAGTCTCTCCTACTTTGCATCGAAGACGAGCATCAAGAAATTGAAAAGGATAGGAGATTAATCAATTTTCTAAACCATTTGTTGTACATTTTGGGTGTCTGCTACATCTTTGAAGCACAAATGAATCCAACCTCGGGCTAATAGCGACACATTTGGAGGAAATTTTAAAATAGGCAAGATTTCCTTGTTAGCCCACACTTTTATGGTTGAGGACCTGAATTTTGAACCCCTTACTTGCCCCACCAAATATTTTTGGGACATTTCCTCAGTCTTTTGAATGGTGACGTTGACTTCGAAAACTAGAGAAAGGAGGACTATGTTCTTCTTCTTGACACTACAATGGATTTTCCTCTTCCTTGCTTTCTAAAACTCCTTTTGAATCATAACTCCTTATTCACAAGAGTGTTTCTCCATGAAAACCCCAAGACCATTCATGATGTTAGTTTGAAATTTTTCCGTTGTCGAGGCAAGACTCTCCACTAGTTCGCCAAAGGAGGGCAAGGTTGATGGAAATTGAGATGAAGGATATACGGGAAAACAATACGGAGAGGTTTCTATGAGTGAAGAACCCCCACTGTGTTCAAAAAATTCTAAAAACCCTAAGGAAGTAGTAACACATTGTATGTCTTCCTCCAATATCTGGGACAATGGGGAAACTAAAATTAGAGCCAAAGACCCCAAGAAGAGTTATTTAGCCCCTGACAAACGTCCTCAAGCACTGGGTTGCGGAAACTAAAGGACATGAATAGTGCATGGATGAAGCAGGTGTTAGGGCCTTCGAATCACTGGATATTTGCCTATTGATTTTTTAACTTTGCTTTCTAAAGATTTGGTAGGCCTAGAAACCGCGGTATGGTGAACTTCTAAGTTGACTTTGAAATGTGAATGGATAAAATCCTTGGGAATAGACCAAATTTGTTGAAAACCCCCTCCTCTAGTTCGTAATCCACCAACTCCTCCTCATCCATGTGGGTCCAATAGTAAGCAATCGACATCTCATCTGAAAAGCATATTTGATGAGTAGTTGCGTGTCTTCAAAGGGTTTATCATGGCGACCATATTTGTACAAAATATATATCATGTGATAAAAAACTCATGGTTACCATTTAATCTTATTTTTTATTTTAAAAAGGATATGAAAGTCTGACATTGTCCAAATCTTGTTCACTCTTTGTCAAAACTACGCCCTACTCTTGCCTGAAACTCCATGAACCTTTCTCCGCCTGCAATTTTTCTGTGGGCCTCTAGGGTTTCTCCAGTGTTGAATTCTTATCCTATGGTAAAGATATTGTAAGGTCCTCTTTAACATTTTGAGTCCGTCAAAATGAAATAAAAATTAAAAACATAAAATTAATAATTAATCCAATCTAGATCTATTTTAACTCTAGATCTACCAAGGGCCAAGAGGGAGGAATCAAATCTCTTAAGGTCCAAATTTTTTTAGATTTGATCCCTCTAGACACTTGATAGATCTGAAATTAAGATGAATCTAGATTAATCATATACAATGAAAAATAAAATAACATAAATAAATAAAAAATAATTTGCAAACTCAACATAGTTTCCACCTTTCTTTTGAAAAACATTAAAATATTTACAATATTTGAATAACTTTTAAGAAATTAATATTAATATATATATATATATATATATATATATATATATATATATATATATATATATATATATATATATTTGTGTTCATTAAAGGTTTTTACCCTTCCCATTAAAATGCTTTTACTCATCCGAAAATCATTTTCCCAGTCCATTTAAATTTTAAGAGGGTATTGTCATGGAGGATTGGCAGGGCAAACAAAACACAGACAACATTCAGTTACCAAGACAGTAGACCAGATCTAGAGGAGGGGAGCTTTAGTACCCTCTCATCAATACGGAATTCATTGAAGAGTTCAACTCGAGCAAAGATGACGAATTGATTATTCAGTTTTAAGAAGAAGAAGGTGCCCACTCCTCCTCCATTTGTTGAGAGGCCTATGAGAAGGTAAGGGTTTAAGAAATTATTCTCGTAAGATGTAGCTGCCATGCCATGGAAATCAAAAATCAAACCATCATCTATGCACTCTCGCAAGACATGACAAAATTAATAAGGAATGTTCGTAAATGCTGATGACTCTTGAATTCGAGCGTGGGAACCTCTATAACAAAGATTTTTGTTTATGGGAATAACAACAAAGTCTCTGGTTCTGGTGCTTATCGCTTCTTCCACATCACCATTTGCTTGAGCTCTTCAACCTTCAATTCCACCTTTGATATCCCTGATTTTCTCACAAAATCAGCAACACTCTCAATAGTGGCTACACCCTGCTGCAAGACGAACGACAAACACTGTAATTATTATCACATGCCTTATCATGCTGATATTCTCAAATAATTTCTACTACAAATATTTCATTCCTCTACTAGATTTGAACTCTAATTCATCCTTAAATCACGTGGAATGTTCGCCGAACATTTTCCTTGGAATTATCACAACGTTCAGGTGGCCGCAAAGCTCTGAACATGATGTTGAAATTAAGCTGGAGACAGAGATTCCATGGCAAGTATTTGACTATCCCTTAGAATGTGGAGCAGAGAAATATTTGCAGAGGAAAGTTACAGCCCCTAGGGAATCCATCTTGCAACCTATATTCACAGTTTTCAAGTATTCAAATACCCTAATATTTAAGATAATTATAGATTTAAGCAGTGATTTTTATGCAAAAATAAGAAGCCCAAACTAATTTTCTCTATTGATGACAGCCTCGGATGTTGTTCAGAAGATTCAGCGAGAGGTGTTAATTGATAAATCTGCTTTGAAATTCAAGAATGGTCATGGAAAACCCAATTCAGAATCAATTCTAGTCACCTTTGTAGGAATCTGGGTGCCAAAGAAAGGAAAATGTATTTTCTTTATTCTGAAGCAATCAGGAATTTCCCAACGGTTTTGTCAATCACCCAGGGGAGGTACATAGTTATTATGAAAATATTAGATATCCCATTAAATATTATACCATTAAATGTTTCTATATGGGCATTCATTTCCTCATACAGCATAATGTTAGTGGGTTTGATGTTTATGTGATAAATTTCAGGCTCGATGTCGTTGTGCAGATAACTTTTATTGTTTGGCTTGAGATTCTAGTTAAAAAACCGCTTTTTTGCATCCCAAATTTTTTCTATCCTTATTTCTTCTTTACCAAGTTTGTCATGGATGATTAGTCACTGTGTGAGGTGATCATTTATGTCTCAGGTTTCCAATTCCTTTTCTTCTATTCTTTCATTTTGTCCTCCATTTATTTCACAATCAGTGCCTTGAGAATGGTTTCTGAGTCACTCCCTGTAACGGCCTGAGTTTTCTTCCCATTCTACTAAAGTTTCCATCATCATTATCCTTGTCCCCACACATCAATTAGAGTTGATCATGGATCCATCTAACCATGACAACATGGGATTGATATTCTCTCAGTGAGTGAAAGCTTGCACAACAATGTGAAGGCTTCTTTCAACAATAAGAGGTTTTTTTTGGCATCAAAGCTTCCTTGACTATAAATAAAAACATTGCATGCATCACTTGTGAAGGCTTCTTTCAACAATGCTAGGTTTTTTTAACCATTAAAGCTTCTTTGGACTATATATATATATACATAATATACAAAAAGGTGGGTTGCAAGTGCAGTTATCAAAAAATCAAAAATGCCTCGACTCAGAGTAATCACTCAAGAGCATACAAACGCAAACAACATAGACATAGTAGCAAACTCTAAGTGGCCTCAAAGATTGAAACTTGATGTGATGGCAGGATACCCCTGCCAAACCCACATACTCCACTATCAATGCATATAAAATGCATGCACCCAAATGAATGCCCAAATAAAATCTCAAACTGGAAATTTCAATATTTTATTGCAGAAGCTTCTTTCTTCTCGTGGTTATAAAAAAACCACACAATAAACCCTCACACTCTATGGCTATGAGACCATACATATCAAACTCAATAATCCAACCCCCACGTGAGGAATTTTAAACCATGAACAAAACCTGTTTTATGAATTGGGTCAAAATATATCTAATTGTGGATAAATACCCATACAAATCATCAGTCTCCCCTTATCAATACTCGACTTTGAAATAAAGTCCACATATAATTTTGTGGCCAACGCATACATTGGTAAATAACACCCGAATTCTTAGAAACATTATATAAACTTTTTCAGTCTTGGATTAAGACCTCAAGCCAACATACATTATTGTTCGGCCCAGTATAACCCTCGGCCCATAGCAGATTCTTAAAACTCAAATATCAAATATGAATGTTTTGATATCTAAAACTGACTTTGGCTAAAATCAATTAGTAGCATACCAATCCATCGTATGAAACTGCATTTCATTTCATACAAACTCAAACTTTGATTTAAAACCAAACCCAACAAACGTTGAGGATCCGCTTGGTCCCACAGCTCAGTTAGTGTACCTTGATTTATCGTTCATGCAATTTTACTGGAAATCCTCCGTTGGATCTCCATCGATCCACATCTAACGAAAATCGCATTACAAAGGCGCCCAAGAGTTAATTCTCCAACTTCGCACGAAATGAATGGTTTCTGAATACCACCACTTGCAACGTGTCACTCGAAGAGCATTATCGCATTATTTTCAGGAATTCTGCTTACCATCTAATAACAATATGAAAACCATTGTTTTCTTTCTAGAAACCGCCTTTGTGGTTCCTTTTTACACCATCAACATGGACTCTGCATTTCGGTTCTGCTTCACGCAATTCAACTTAGTTTCGATTCCACCTTCACGGTCTCCTTACTCTCGGTTCTAACCGACTCAAGATCCTGCAATATTTATATGCATTCTCCACATTAAATTGATGGTTCATTTACTTTTTAATATAACACTTCTACATACCTATTCAAACAATTATCGATTTGTTTCAATACCTCCGTCACTCCAGAATCAGGCACCCACTCAGCTGGAATCACAATGCCATCCCTTCTATTTTATGATCTTTAGACCGCTCTGGCGCAGGGAATTTCTTCATTTCCTGCAATTCAATTTATCGATTCCTTTATAGAAAAGGCCCTATATGGATTTCCAAACCCAGATCTTCAATGCACTTGTTTATTCACAACAATATGCTTAATTCTGGCATCAAATACAATATCGGTCCCCATTGTGGCGTACATCCACATCACTCTGTATTAGAATTCTAATTCAACTCTAAGTCATCGATCCTTGCAATGATCGATGACTGCAATATTTAACAAATGCAATCTCAATAATTCTTTCCAGACGTGTATGCAATTCCTACTACTCCTCAATTCAAAATCACGTTAATTAACATCGATTCTTTGATTAGAATTGAGCACCATCTAAAACCCTATTACAGGTCTCATTCATACATAGATCACGGAGACTCAAAACATCCTGCACGCAGAATTAGATCCAACGATACACATCTGGTTCAGAAACAAATTTTTATATATATATATAAATGAAACCACTTACAAAACTTCTTTATCTTCGGCCAAATATTCAAAATCAAATGGCCCTTTTAACTGCCCGTAGGCTTACAGGAACAAACCCTTGGTTGCTCAGAACTGAATTACTTCACACTCTCAAGATCTGTCCTTAATGCCTTTGAGGCTTACATTTATACAAAATGATAATGAACTGATTCAGTTCCCCTAATAAAAAAATCCCTAGAATTGCTGAAACTAATTCTAATTTCATTCCTAAATCTCAACTATCTCTTCACATTCCTAATTAATCAAATTCCCCTGTTCTCTAATCATTCGAGAACGGTTAGATTTTCTCTCAATATTTAATTATTAAAATTCACTCAATTTATTACATAAAGTATAACTCTCTTGAAAACTCAAAAACCCCTAAGTCTAATAAAATACAAGGAATTTTCTTTTAGCCTAATTCCCCTGCATCAGACTCCCAAGGTTAAAAATAATCATGATCTCCTGATCATGTGCTTTCACCTCTGGCTTTCCTGGATCCCACACTTTGTTCTGCAACTGATCATCCGCTACAACATTCTTCTTCTGCACTTCTCCAGGCTTCCATATCTTATTCTGCATCTTCCCACCTGCTATGCTTTCACAGTCTGTGACTGTCTTTGTCTTGTTGTTGCTGCTTATTTGCTTTCTTGCTGTTATCTTCTTCTGAGACACTTTTACCATCAGTTTTCTTATCAATTCAATTTCCTGATCTAATTTATCTCCTGACTGCTGGATATTGTTTCCTCCTAATTGATGAACTCTTATTTCTACTCCTGATTACTAAGCCCTTGCTTGCTGGACTCTTACTGCCACCCTATCATCCTTGCCCTCTTGTTTTCTGCTACTGAAAACTTCTTCCTGATTGTCACTTGTGACAATTTCTTCGTTCTCTGCCTTCAACAATTCTTTGGATTGGTATTTAAAATTCCAGTCACTGTCATCATCTCTTTTCTTCTCATGGACTAAATTTTTTTTAGTTCTTCCATCAGTACCTGCAATCATAAAACAAAAATCAAAATTATAAAATCTTTGTGTCTCTTCTTCCTCTGGCAACACTTCAATCTACTGCTCTGTCATCAAAACATCAGTATGTTGATTCCAATCCTTCAAATAATTCTCGAGATTGTAAGCTAGTCTCTCTTCTGAATCATCCTCTTCAAGGATGTTTCCTTGCTCTAGTTCATAAAAATGAACCTTTTCATTCTCACTCAACTCTGCCTTTACAATCTAAACACTTATTCTCTGTGTTTCTAGTCTCTGCTCTAGAACACTTAACTCATGCCACAAATCCGTCATCTCATCTGAGAAAATATTTATACAATCTTCCCTATCTTCCTCTTTATCACAAGTCAATTTTCCTGCTGTCATTACCTCTTTATCCTTCATCAGAATAGAATTCTGATCTCCCATCTCTGCAATAAGTTTAATTATCTTTCCATCACTTTTCATTTGGCCATTTAACAAAATCAATTTTTCATTATCAATAACAAATTTCTCATCATTAAACAAAACTGTTATATCTTCATTGAAACAATTTCTTTCACAGAAACAGGAATTTATGAATTCCTTTTGTTGCAGTAATTCAATCTGATCTTCATCTGGAAGATAATCATCATCATTTCTTTGCTTGGCAATTTTTAGCTTCACTCATTGCAGTTTCATCACATGAACTGTCTTCTTCAATACCTGTATTCACACACAACTTGTCAGTTTTAAAACCATGAGACCTCATGGTCTCATTTGATGACTTAATCATCAAATCCTCCTGCTATTCCAAGTCTTCTATACAATTCAGAAATTCTTCAATGGTCCTCTCTTCAATTTCTTCAAGCTGTCCAATTGATTTCTCAATTTCCAGCTTTTGGCCATCATCATAATTTAAATTTCTTCTGCTTCCAAAACTTTTCCTCAACTGTGTATGGACATTTCAAAATATTTGGCTATCTCATTTTCCTCCTTTGTGACAATATCAGCAGTTTGTCCTTCTCCACATGTTCTTCCTGCAAACATACAAAAATCATCAGATGTAAAGTCATTTGACCTCTTGGTCTCACTTGAAGTTCCAGTCTTCAAGTCCTTCTCCAAATACTCTTTCATTCTGAGTAATTTCTCCCTCAACTGAGCATTTATCATTTTCTCTCTCTTCATCTGTAGCCTGTGCCACTTTATATTTCTTCTTATAAGAAAACCATATCTCTGGTCTTCTATCATCATCTTCAGTTTTTTAAACTGCCCTCTGATCTTAGCTACCTCTCTCTCATACTCTTCCTTCTTTAACTGTCTCTGTATGCCATCTATCTTGGCATCCTCTTTCTTCATCTTCATTTTGTTGTGGCCTCTCTCAGAACCTCTGCTATGGCTATCAGTAGCCATCTTCTCCTTCATGAGTTCTCACTCATTCATCACGGCTACACTGAAACCTCTGCAATAACAAGTCCTCCTTGTTACAACTTACCTCACCAATCCTCTCTCCGGACTTGGTCTTTTGGCAAGCACTGGTCCTCTAACTTTAGGAACCTTCTGAGTATTCCTCTCTGCTCCTTCAAGCTTCACTCCTCTACACCCTCTCAAGAACACAACTGTTCTTTGTATCCAACCTCTGTTGGAATTTCTCCAGGTTCTGCCACACTCTCCTTTTTCTCTTTAGAAACATTCATTGGCTTCCTTCATCACTACTTTTCAAAGCTGTGATATTATTGCTGAGATGTTCCTCAATTTCTTGCACTCTGCATTCTGCAAAAAAAATCCTTAAATAAAATAAAAAATATCTCACCTTCAAGGTTTATTTCAACCTCACTTGAAATTGCTTCTGCAATCCTTCAATACTCTGCTGCACTGCATGCTATCCTGTCAAATTTAGATCTAATCACCTTGTCATCACCTTTATACCTGTATGCACATCACCTTGAAAATATTCAAAGCACATTTGCCTTCAAATTCAGATTCTGGAAATCTGAATTATCAACCTTCACTGTATACGTATTCAAATCGTCAATTTCTATCAAACAGATTTTTTTTTAAAACCCAATACTTCCTTAATTTCTTCAGCACACATGCATTCCAAAAATAAAAAATAAAAAATTCAAAGAGCTTATCCCACTCTGATACCACCTGATGGCACGTCACCCTGCCAAAACCCACTTTCTTACTTCTCTAATGCATATAAAATTCATTTCCCATTTTTCTTCTCCAATCCATTAACATGCCCATCTTGGAAAATTATTTAAATGCGGAAGCTTATCAATTAAATCTTCAAAAGAGATTTCTTCAACTATTAATACATGGTTATAAAACCCCACTTTATTCAAAGTCTCCTCCTTTAATTTGTTCACAAATGAAATCCCTTTTTGAATAAATTACCATAAACCTTTAGTTGAAACAATCTTCGGTACTAGATCTACAATCCCAAACTTTATAAATTTAAAGTCAGAAGGTTTATCTTCTTTATATGGTTAAAACCATACATTCAAGCCCATTTGATAATTCCTTGAACTTCAGTTCAACACCCAGATAAAGGAAGTATTAATCTAGAATTTAATACTCTTTTCTTATACACCATGGTTTAAAATCCCACAGAGCCACATTCACATTCTATGGTCCACCGTTTCCACTTCATTCGAATTTCAAAGTCTTGGCATATATAAATGTCTCATCTTTTTGCGGAAATTCATCAAACAATTTTATGCTATAAAGTTAGGGTAAAACGCTATAACTTACCATTCCGCCTCACTTGTGTATTAAATCACATATGGTCCACAAGCTATCTCCGCGTCGAACACATCCAACGGCGAATAAATTATCGCGCTCCAACCAAACAATCTGACGATAATCGCATTTCTGAAATGCATGACCTTTAATTCTCTAAACCTATGTGAAATAGGCTGTAAATTAAAACCGCCGAAACCACGTGTCAAGGCCTAGATGTCATCGCGTGTGTTGGTTCCCTGTAATTTTAGCATATTGGCAAGACTAAAGCTGCAGAGACAACATTATGAAACACTTTGGGATTCTAGGATCTAGCCCTCCTGAATCCAGAGAGGGATCTCTCTATAAGTGAAAAGATTGATTTATCTTTAAGGCTTGGAATATGATATTAGGCTAGTTATGAAGAACATGGTTTTTGTTTGTTTTGGTTGGGCAAAGATATATGAATGTGAAGGAAGTCTAAATGAAGGGTGAAGGTGTATGAAAGTGAAATAATGATTCAGATAATAAGATAGGCTAGGAGCAGCTTCAATCCATTGGGCTATGGAGTCATAATAGGATTTAATTGAAACAGCAAGGTTCAAGAGTGGTCCATGGGGCAAGTCATCTATGTCAAAGGATCTCTTTAAGTTGATTTTATGGAATGAAAAAAATAAGAAATGAAGATTAAACAGATGAAGAACAAAGAGCAGCCTAAGATCAAGTAAGTACTTTGAAACTATTCTACTTTTGGCATGCACTTGAGAAAAACATAAAAGTAATCTAAGATCAGGTAAGTACTTTGAAACTAGCTTGCTTTTGGTGCACTTTCAATAGAAAAAATTTAAAACACAAAATAGAATAGCTTAAGATCAAGTTAGGAATTTGAACCTATCCTGCTTTCAGCATAATCAAAGGGAAAATTTTCAAAGCAACTATTGGAGAAGAAACTAGAGGATAGTGCTAACCATAGACTTCCCTAGTTCGACTTTAATTAGCAAACTTTTCAAGACAAATTTTAAGATAAACAAAGAATAGTCTAAGATCAGGTAAAGACTTTGAACCTAGCCTGCTTTCAATGTACTCTTTAAGGGAAACCTTCAAACAACCTTTGGAGGAAAACTAGAAGACAAGACAAACCATAAACTTTCCTAGTCCAACTCTACTTAGCAAGTAATGAAAATAACGTTCAAGAACAATGTTTAAAGTTTAGACAGTAGGATGTGGGAACACCAACATTCCTTAACTGCTTGGACTGTATTAAATCATTCTCAAATACAGAATTGGAGGAAAAAATAAAGATAAAGCTTATCAGTGAGAGTAGGGTACTTGTAAGAGTAAATCCTAGCTCTATATTTGCTGTTCTTTATCAGAGAAAGTGGACAGAATGGAAAAAAATAAATAAATAACAAATTGCAATAAGAAACACATCACCGTTAACATAGACCCGGATCCCATAAATCAGCTTGTATTTGATGTTCAAACCAGTTACATTCATCAAGTCCAGTGGTTCTCTATAGCTTCAAACTTCTCATCTCAACTTAGGTATCTTCAATTACAAACAGAGCTTACAGCAGCTTCAAAAAACTATTTACATGCATCAGATATTAGGAGACCAACATTTATCTCATCTTCAACAGAAGTATTTATAGAAGAAATGAGGAGGTGGGATGAGAGAAAAGATCTCTAGGCTCAATTAATATAGTTTAATGCTTCTCGGCCTTTGAGGGGCTCAATGGAGAAGCTTTCTGATATTTCCTCTGTATTAATTGATATTCATTAAGTATTAGGCATGCTAGGCAGATTTTGTTGACTTAAAAACTCTTGAGGTGGGTTAGCAATAACTCTGGTTGTATTTTAGGTAAAATATCACTGACTGAGGCAATAACTATGCCTTCTGTGATTGTTTTGGGCTGCAGGTGGATTTTGGTAGCTGGAGAGGATTCAATTAGCCTCTGATGTGGCAGTGGAGGCTTCTCAGACTGAAAGATCTCATTGTTTTAACCTAAAACATTGTTAATTTGCTTTTGATCTATGTTTTAGGTCTGATTAGGCTTAATTTTTGTCTTCAGGTCTTCATACTGTCTTTAACTATGTGGATTAGGCCTTTGATAGTCAGATTTATGCTTTAATCCCTCAAAAAATATGTTAAAACCTTTAATTCTTCATCTCTGATTTGATCCCATTCTTTGACACTGATACTCTTTGTATAATTAAGGTTTACTATGTTTTTTTGCTTTTGCAGGCGCACAGAGGGTTTTATAATGTTATCAGTGCTCATGAGGCACGGGTAAATCATGATGTGAACCCTACAGTTTTATCTTCTTCATGAATAGTGGCCTGGGGGATCGTCTTCCCCAGTCCTTGATTTATTTTTAGAACTGTGGAAAAAAACTTAAAAACCTGCACATAACAAGCGAAATTAAGAAAAACCCGTGAAAAATAGGTTAAGGCCGCTTTGGGGATGATGTTTAATTGTGACCATTGGATGAAATCAATCAACGACTGAGATCACTTGACGAGATTAAATGGGGAGGCGATTGGATGAATGGAGGTAAAATTAAGTTGAGGCCGTTGATTTTAGATCGATCAACGACCAAGATTAATTGGGGAATTTATAATGCAAAGGGGGTAATATTATAGCAGAATGGAGGAAATTGTAAAAGAAATGGGAGAAAACCTTTATCGAAAGCAAACAAGGGCTAGATTGAAGTTTGGACATGGAATAAATGAGAGCCGTTGATCTAGAATGATCAACGGTCGAGATGAAATGGTAAAGAATTTGGGAGCAGAGGAGAAAATGCGATGGCAAATGAATTGGGGGGAAGAATTAATCAGGACCATCGATCTGCGGAGATCAAAGGTGGGAAAGAGTCAATGAGATGGCCAAGAGAACAAATGAAGGAGAAAATACTTGGGAGTTTAATGAAATCTGGGTCATCAGATCAAAAGAACGAACGATAGAGATTTAACTGAGAAAATGTAATGCGATGGGGAAAGGTGGTTTCGGCTGAAAAAACCGTTGGTTTCGCGCTGCTCCAAAGTGGTTTCAAAAATATTCAAAAAATGCGATATGCCTCGCTACCTGACATGCGCCCCTTAGAAAACCACTTTTTTCGTGTTTTTCCTAGGCGTTAAACCCCGGATGTAAAAAAAACGCGAAACGCGCTGCTAGCCGTCGGATGGAGGGGTGTAGATCCGACGGTGCTGATCGCACGTGACGAAGGGCAAGATGCATGGACGGAACGACAGGTGGTGTCAAATGGTGGTTTAGATCCTGACTGTTGGATCTAAACGATTGACGGCTCAGATTTAATCTCGGGGTACTAAAAGCAATGTGAGACGGGGGGTCGGGCGGAGATCGGGTGCAATAAGGACTGTTGATCTGAAAAGATCAACGGTGGATCTTTACTGGGAAGTTTAAACTACCGGGCTTTGTGAAATAACAAAGAAAGGTCGGGTTTGATCTGGACCGTAGGATCTATGAAATGGAAGATCGAGATTTAATTAGGGTGATCGCAAATCAGAGGCGGAAAGGGGAAGACACAAAGGGAATTTTGCGATGCCATGTAACGATGTCCGTCAGATCTGGGAGTCAGATCGACGGTTGAGAGTTAATCAAAGGGGCAAACATGAAGCATTATGGGCGGAGTTGTGACGAGATCTTAGCCGTCGGTTCTTATGGATTCGATGGCTAAGATTTAATCGGGAAGAATGGCATCGGAGGAGGAAAAGAGAAAGAACAAAGAGAAAATTACGATGCGATTGTGTATTGACCATCAGATCGGTATGGGAGATCAATGGTGAAGATTTAATCGGAGGAGTGATGTCGGAGGGTGAAAGGCGGAGCGCGATTAAATCTGGGCCGTTGGTTCTTGTGTTTTCAACGGCTGCGATTTAATCGCAGGATCGGAATCAGAGGTAGAAAAGGGGAAGAACAAAAGAAATTGTGATGTGCCAATTGTGATTAGAGATTACGATTAGTGCTGGCTGTTGGATTTATAAAGATCGATGGCAGAGATTGGCTTTGAGGTCGAGGGGAGAAAACTCATCGCATCGGAAGATTTTTGGAAGAACAAAGGAAAAAACGTTAAATAGAAAGCTCCAATTGCGATTTGTGATTAGACATTTAGTGCTTGGTCGCAGCTCTAGGTTTTATGCGGAAAAAAAGGGGCATGGGGCTAAGGTCGAAAGGGGCTTAAGGCCTTATAGAAAAATGAAGGTTTTTAGGCCAAAATGAGGGTTTTTTAAAGGTTTTTGAGGGTTCCGATAAGGTTAAAAAAGGAGTTTTAAGCCTTATCAAAGGGAAGTTATGAAGGGAATAAAGGAAAATGAGGGAAATGGAGGAATTTTATGAAGAAAAAGGGGAAAAAATGGGGTTTATTAATGAGTGAAAGGAGGGGTAAAAATGAGGGAAAAATGGGGTTTTTCAGCAGTCTTTTTCTTTAGGCAAACAACAGATTTTTCAGGATTATGAGGGAAACAACAGTGAAGATTAAATAAGGGATTAGTTATCTTCATAAGACTTTAATAACCAACAATTTAGCATAAAATTGTTTCTTAAAGGCTTGAAAAATGATCTAGCCACCATTTGATATGACAAATTTAATAGGTGGCTAATAACGGCTCCAACTCGGGATGGCAGCTCCTTGGAGGTGTCAAGAACCTCAGAAAAGCTTTCTCTGGAAGTTGATCAATGCCTCATCCATTGGAATGCAATTTTTCTTTTCATTTGCTGGTCTTATTTTTGATCTGGCAGTGTTTGCAGTCATTAGAAACAATGGAATTCTATAAAAACAAGCTTTCTACCTACCCAATCCTAATGATCTAACATTCTTTCTTCTTTCAGAGTGCATTTGGATTTGCAAACTCTTTTTACAAACATTTTATTCTTTTGAAAGCATAAAAATAGTCTAATTCTACCCTTATTTCTCCATGAACTCAGATTAAACAGTTGAGTTCATAAGCTTCTCTACCTAACTACAATCTGTCAGGATTAGACTATCTGACAAAATTTATTCTCTAAATTCTAAAAGAAGAAATTTAAAATAAAACAAGCCAGGATTGAACAGTCTAACTTGTTGCTGATCTATGGCATAAAACAAGCTGCACATAGACTAAAATTGCAGAAAAGTAAAGCAAAATGGTGAAGGCTTAAGATCTGAAAGTTTAAGAACATCCTTCTCTTTTCTTCAGCTCTGTTTTTTAGGCTTGTTTGAGTTGTTCTCTCTTTGTTCTCTGGTTCAAGTTTTGGGCATATTAGAACCAGTTTATTTTCTATCTTTGGCTCAAGATTTGATTTGATTATAGCCATTCTTCTTTTGAATTTCATAGGTTCAAATTTTGAGCTCGTTTGAACCTTTTCTCTTCTATCCTAATCTACCTAACTGATAAGCCAAGATTAAGCTATTTGGCAAATCTATTTCACTAACCTATCAACAGTAAATTGAAAACTAATTAGTCATGATTAGGTTGTATGACTAACTAGGAGTGTGTTTCTTAGGAGTGGCATTTAAGCTTGCACACTTTCAGACTTTGTTTCTCTTTTTTGGTATGGGGCTGTACCTTTCGTGTTTTTTAAAATCTACCCTATTTTCTCTTTCTATTTTTTTTTGTATTTTTTCATTTTCTAACTTTGAATGTAATGATGATTATGATATTCATAATGGGAAAAAATAAAAAAGGCTTCCAAACTGATATGGTTAAGAAAAATAATGTTTGAGCATCCTGCCATTGATAGTACCCCCAAAAATTTCAGCTCCATTCAATTCTTGCAAGAAATAAGCATTGTTACTAGCAGTAGAATGAATGAGATAAGTGCCAAGCCATAAGTTATCAAATTTCCCATGCTTGCCCTTATCTTCTCTCCTTGAATCCCACTTTAAAACTTTGTCACCAATGTTGAAATCACTGGCTTTTTTCCTTCTATCAAACAGCTTCTTGATGCTTTCTTGCTTTTGTAATTCTCTGTTGTAGACTTCCTCTCTGGTTTGTTGAAGATGTATAGTCTGGTTGATTCTTCTTATCATGTCATTGTCTTTAGACTGTACTTCTTGGATCAACTTCATGACTGGCACTCCTAGGCTAGTTGGAAAAATTGCATCTATTCCATAAACAAGCTTGTAGGGTGACATTCCAATTGATTTTTTAAGTGTTAATCTGTCAGCCCAAATTGCATGTACCAGCTTTGTGTGTCATGATTTCTTATTGTCCTCCAGCAACTTCTTGATTATGTTTTACCAAAATCTTATTTGAGGATTCTTCCAGCCCATTACCTTAAGGGTAATAAGCAGTAGAATGGATCAATGTAATCTGATATTTGTGATAGAATTCAACCATATTTTTGGATCCAAATGCAGTAGCATTGTCAGTGATAATCTTCCTAGGACAGCCAAATCTAGATAGGATATGAGTTTCAAGGAATTTTATGATGATAGAGTCATTGGCTTGCCTAGAAGGGATGACTTCTATCCATTTGGTAAAGCAGTCTGTTGTAGAGAGAATCCATCTATGTTGGGCAGATGAGGGTGGATGGATTTATCCTATGAAGTCTAGACCCCACTGTTGAAAAGGAGCTTCAACAGTGATTGGATGCAAAGGTAAGGGAAGCAATTTTAATTTTCCTTCAAAGAGTGGGCATTTATGACAGGTGATAATCATTTTATGGACATCTTGAAAGAGGGTGGGCCAAAAGTAACCAGCTCTAAGGATTTTATTGGCAGTTGTCTTCCAATAGAGGTGGCCTCCACATTCTCCTTCATGGAACTCATTCTTGATCTTATCTGCATCATTCTCAGGCAAACATTTAAGTAATAATCCACTAGCATTTTTCCAATATAGACATTTATCTAAAATGCAGTAGCTAACAGCTTTTAACTTTAAAAATCTTTCCTTTGTTTTAAACAAACCAGGAGGTGTATTCAAATTGAGAAAAACATACAAAATATCAGCATACCAAGAGGAATTCATAAAATGCTCTTCAACAATGGGAGTTGACAATTCCTCTTGTTCATCTAATGTATTTATCATGTTTATATCAAGAGCTTCAAAATTAGATTCAGCCATTAATCTTGCTAGTCCTTGGCCTCTTATGAGTTTAGTGGGCTTGATTTCTAAATCATAATCAAGTATCACAATTATCCACTTTCCTCTTTTTCCATCTGGGTCCTGTGTTAGAATGTCTTTTACAACTGAGTTTGGCACAAATGCAATTATGTGGGAGTGTAAAATTTAAACTCTGAAGTCTTTTAAGGCTTTGACTAAGGCAAAGGCTTGTTTTTCCATGACATTGTACTTCAGAGGTGCATCTCTCAATGCCTTATTAAAGAATGCAATTGGCTGCTCTTGTCCCTTTATATTTTTCTACAATAGGACAACAACCACTGTATGTTCTGATGCAAATGAAAAAATGAAAAATCTTTTGTAAAATCAGGACTTATAAGAAGTGGTGTTTTGGTTAATGCTTGTTTGACCAGTTCAAATGATTTATTTGCTTCTAAGGTCCATTTAACTCCTTCTTCCCTTTTCAGCATGTTTTTTATGTTTCTAAGGAGTTCAGCTAAGTTGGGTAGGAACCTTCTCAAGAAATTAATCTTCCCAATGAAAGATTGAAGTTCCTTGATGTTTCTTGGATGGTTGATTTGCAAAATACCATCAATAATTTTTGGGTCTATCTTTATTCCGTCTTCTGATATGATGTGTCCAAGTAACTTATATTCTTGGAGACCAAACATTGTTTTCTTTGGATTTAAAGATAACCCATAATTTCTGCATTTCTCAAAGACTTTTCTCAAGTGTTCTAGGTGTTCTTCATATGTTTTGGAAAAAGCAGTGATATCATCAAGGTAAATAATGATGAAGTAGCCTAATTCTTCTGAGAATGCAATATCCATGACTCTTTGAAATGTAGCACCGGCATTCATTAAACCAAAGGGCATTTTCACATACATGAAAGGGCCCCAAGGTGTAGTAAAGACTGTTTTTAGTTGATCATCAGGATGTACTAAAATCTGATTGTACCCTGAGAAGCCATCAAGCAAAGAAATTCTTTTAGAACCAACTACCTTTTGTAAAATGTGATCCATCTTGGGTAATGGGTAGTTTTCCTTTAATGAGGCTTTGATTAAGTTCCTAAAGTCAATACAAAGCCTTATTTCTCCTATATTTTTCCTCACTGACACAAGATTAGACACCCACTTTGAATATCTAATAGGGACAATAATTCCAGCTTCATACATTTTCTTGATCTCTTTCTCAACCAAAGGTAATTGAAAAGGGTTGATTCTGCGCAATTTTTGTTTAAAAGGTTTTTGGTTTTCTTTGAGGGGTATCTTGTGTTGAATTATTTCTGTGTCATAGGACTTTAGATCCTCATAACTCCATGCAAATACATCAGAAAATTCTTTAAACAACTCTATGTATTTCAGTTTGATGTGAGCTGGTAAAGTTTTAGACAGTTTGATCATCTTTGGTTTTAGTTCACTTCCTAAATTGCACTCTTCTACCTCAGTTTCAATAGGCTCCAGTTTTGGTTTCTTGGTAACATCATTGAAATCAAACAACTCTTCTAAAGGGACCAGACCTTTTGGCAAACTTTGTGTGTTAGATTGAAATGTTTCTAAGTCTTCTTTTTCTAAAAATGCACTAATCTCTGTGTTATGTTGAACTTTATGAGCTAGCAGATTTATAACAGCAATCTTTGGAGAGTTTTCTTCTTCATCAAGTAGATTTTCTTCACTTAGGACAGTCATCTTCATACTCTAAATCTGAACTTGGTATTTCAAATTCATTTCTGGACTGTAAGAAGTCTTCTATTTGTTTGTCTCCATAAAACACTTGCCAATATTTTTCATTTTCAGGGACAGCTGGTCTAAATTTGATTCAATTTGTACATTGTTTGGTTTCATAAGGAGTTAGACATGTTCTAGCAGCAAAAATCTAAACCATTGGCTTGAATATTTTGGTTTCTTGGGAAAAATATAAGTTTGAATTCCTCAAATGTTTTCAATAAATCCATGACATCATTTCTATAGGCTCTAAGTCTGGGATGTGTTTCAGTGTATTCCCCATTAACTTACCTAATTATTAGTTCAGAATCACCATGAACCTTTATTCTTTTGGCCCCTAATTTTTTCAATAAGTGCAATCCTAAAAGGAGGGCCTCATACTTAGCTATGTTATTGGTGCATTGAAAGTTTAATTTGCAGGAATGCCCTTTAGTATGATTTTTCATTGTATTGTGAAGCCACACTTCTACACCTGCATCATTCTTAGTGCAAGATCCATCAAAGTTCATACTCCAAAGAGGACTAGTTTCAGATTCACTAGTTTGACTACTATCCTCTTCATCTAGTGTGATTTTGGATTGCTCTTGTAGATCAGCACCATGTTGAGTTTGTTTTATTCCCTCATGTTTTTTATTGTATTGAGGACTCTTCTCTTGACTCTCAAGGTTGAAAAGCAATGGATGACTGATTTGCAGCTCTAGACTTGTGATTTGTTTGCTGTGATTTTCTGGTTTGGCAAACTATTTTGACACTTTTGTCTTGTCTTCCTCTTTTTCTATATTTGCCACTAATTCAGTTAAGGTTTCTTGCTCGATAAATGTTTCATCATTGAAAAGGATAAATGACTCAAGGCCTGTATGTACAGAATAAAGAGGAGAGTTTTGTGGTCTCTCTTGGCTGGTAACCATGTATTGCATATGAGATTCCCTATAAAGTCTTCTAGTTTGATTAAAAACATGGATGGTAGCATATGTCATATCCATTTGCATTGTTCCTTGTAACTTAGCTCCCCACGATCTTGATAACAACATACCATACTTGGGGGCTACATCAGCCACTACAATATCCATTACTAAACAATTGGCTAGAATTTGTGCTAAGTTTACACAGAGGTCTTTGATCAAAATTAAACATTTCACTCTACTTGAGTCAAAGGAGTAAAGATATTTGTATGGTCTAGTGATTTCAAGTCCTAGGCTCTCCATTACAGCTTTGGGCATTAAGTTATGAGAGGCCCCTGAATCATGCATAGCGTTGTGTAGAATTTTGTCATGAATCTTTAAACTAACATAAAAAGGAGGAACTGGTCCTTCTTGATATCTACCCTCAATCTTAGGACTGAATATGAGCTCTGGTTGGTCATCATTAAGATTGATAGTGTCATTATTCTATTTTATGTTAAAAGCCTTCAAAATTTGGGATATATACATATCTTGGGTAGCTAATTCAGTGAGAGGAATAGAGATTTTTATTTTGGCAATTTCCTGCTCCAAATTAAAAGGCATCTGATTTTTAAAAATGCTTGTTTCAGCCTTATTAACTACCACTCTATCAGCAAAATCAGTTTGCTGATTTCCTCTATTTACATTGGTCAAAATTTTTTTAACAGGAGAACTAGTTGAGGTGCTAACGCTGCTAAGGTCTACACTTTGTTTTTCAGTCATTTGAGTGCCTTTTTCTTTGTTTTTATCAGAATTTCCAACCACTGTTTTGTAACTTTGGGTTTATTTACAGGGCTGCTTTTTGTAAAATTTTCAAAGGTCTTAGTCTTGGGAGTTTCCTGATTTCTTTTACTCCTAAGGTCATATTCTTTTGGGGTTTCTATGATGACATTTTCCAATTCTTGATAATAAAATTCATCTTCTGCTCTTTTATCATCATAGGGTGTGTATAGACCTTGTTTCCTATTGTAATGAACTTCAAAATCATCATTGTCTACTCCCAACATGTTTATGTAATCTTCCTCTATTTGTTCTATTGTTTCTTCAACCTCACTTACATAATTTTGATGAAAAGGAGGTATAATCTCCTGATCAGGGTCTCTTCGTCTGTTTTGAGGTTGATTTCTCATGAAATTCTGATTTTGGTTTTGAGATTGGTTTCTGTTTTGAGGAGATGATTTATTTTTACTTGCTTGTTCTCTCTCAAGTATGCTCATCTTTTTCATCATCTCCTCCATCATTCTTTCCATATTTGAGCTAGATGTGGAAGGTGTAGATTCCTCTCTAAAGGACACTTTCTTCTCATTCCTCATTCTTGCTCTTTTCTCCATTAAATTCACTTCCACAGCTAAGGCTCCTTTCTGCATATCTTCTAGAGTCAGAGGGTCTCTTTATCTAAGTTGATAAGCCATTTCAGGATCAAATCCTTCAGGAAACTTGTTTAAAGCTGAGCCTTGTGGAGGTTTCAGATCTGGGGGAAGTGCATTATACACACTATAAAACCTATTGCAATAAGCTTGAACACTTTCCCCAGTGTTTCTTTGGAGATTCTTGTAGTCCAAAATTATTTGGAGAGGGTTTTTCTTAACTTCCCACTTTTTTAAGAATAATTTATGGAAGGCTTGGAGATCATTAATTCTGTGAGGGGTTAAGCCTTTGAACCATTTTCTTGATTCTCCCCCTAAACTTTGAGACAATAGTCTAAGTTTGACAGTTTCATCATCAATCTCGTTTCTGTCAAAGTAGTCATTCATCTTGTCCAAATGTTATGAAGCAGTAGTAGCACCACTGGCATCATGCAAAGGTATCTTGGACTGATAGTCCTATGGAATATTGACAAGAGGTAAAGGAAGGACTAGGGGAGCATACCATGTTGCCATGATAGGAGATTTTGGAAAAAGTGGGGGGTTTACAAGGGGTGGATTGACAAGAGGGAAAGTTGGATGGAATGGAGTGGTTTGGACAGTGGATGTATGAAGAACAGATGTGGATGGAACAGCAATATATTTTTGAGCAGATCTAGGATGAGAGAAACCAAAATTATGAATGAAATCTAAATCAGGTGGGGTATTTTCTCTGCTACCAATATTTTCACCTCTATCTTGGGATGAAGGTGGAGACTCAAGATTTATCTGATATATATCATCAAGTAACCTAGTTCTAAATGGGTTTCTTAATTCAACTTGTGAATCTTGTAGAGCTACAAGGTTTTCAGGAACAGAATTAGCTCTATGGAGTGATCTAACAATAGTTGAAGCTTGGGCCTTAGGAGATTTCCTAAGAATTCTTTCAGAATTATCAACTATCTCAGGAGGATTTGGGTCGGGATAGGCTCTAGTATGAACTCTTCTAGAAGCCACTCTACTATGTTTTTTATACCCAACTCACAAGAAAAGTTTAACCAAATATGACAATATTTAGGAGGCTAATCTAATCTTTAAACAAGAAAAATTTAATCCTTTGAAGTCTTCTTTAACTGATTTTAAATGATGTTATGATGATAATGGGTTTCCCAGTGGAGTCTTAAGGTCTGTTTAGGATTTTGGAGTCACCAGGTGGAAATTTTTAGCTCTTTTGGAGGTAAAATGTTTTATGGTCCAGCACCATGTTTATTTGAAACCAATCTGAAATATTTTTGGGTTTTCTGAGTTTTTTTCAGTCCTATGGGTTCTAACAGTGTCCTAAATCTATTTCAACACTTAGATAGGGTGATGAGACAAAGAAATTTTACTCTTATGGCTAAGCTAGCTGATTCCTTCAAGGTTTGATAAGGCACTATAAGAATCCTAAGGGTTACTTAGTTTGTCACCAATTCAAATAAGTTTTATCATGATTATCATTTGCTTTGGTAGTGCTTGAAGAGGGCTACTTGTACTCAAGGGGTTTTTGAGGTCTTAAGGGTGTCTAAGACGAAATTTGACTCAGAGTCCCCAGTGGAGTCACCAGAAATGTTGGTTCCCTGTAATTTTAGCAGATTGGCAAGACTAAAGCTGCAGAGACAACATTATGAACCACTTTGGGATTCCAAGATCTAGCCCTCCCGAATCCAGAGAGGGATATCTCTATAAGTGCAAATATTGATTTATCTTTAAGGCTTGGAATATGATATTAGGCTAGTTATGAAGAACAAGGTTTTTGTTTGTTTTTGTTGGGAAAAGATATATGAAGGTGATGGAAGTCTAAATGAAGGGTGAAGGTGTATGAAAGTGAAAGAATGATTCAGCCAATAAGATAGGCTAGGAGCAGCTTCAATCCATTGGGCTATGGAGTCATAATAGGATTTAATTGAAACAACAAGGTTCAAGAGTGGTCCATGGGGCAAGTCATCTATGTCAAAGGATCTCTTTAAGTTGATTTTATGGAATGAAAACAATAAGAAATGAAGATTAAATATATGAAGAACAAAGAGAAGCCTAAGATCGAGTAAGTACTTTGAAACTATCCTGCTTTTGGCATGCACTTGAGAAAAACATAAAAGTAATCTAAGATCAGGTAAGTACTTTGAAACTAGCCTGATTTTGATGCGCTTTCAATATAAAACATTTAAAACAAAAAATAGAATAGCTTAAGATCAAGTCAGGACTTTGAACCTATCCTGCTTTCAGCATATTCAAAGGGAAACTTTTCAAAGCAACTGTTGGAGAAGAAACTAGAGGATAGTGCTAACCATAGACTTCCCTAGTTCGACTTTAATTAGCAAACTTTTCAAGACAACTTTTAAGATAGACAAAGAATAGTCTAAGATCAGGTAAATACTTTGAACCTAGCCTTCTTTCAACGTACTCTTTAAGGGAAACCTTCAAACAACCTTTGGAGGAAAAATATAAGACAGGGCAAACCATAAACTTTCCTAGTCTAACTCTACTTAGCAAGTAATGAAAATAACATTCAAGAACAATGTTTAAAGTTTAGACAGTAAGACGTGTGAATACCAACATTCCTTAACTGCTTGGACTGTATTAAATCATTCTCAAATACACAATTGGAGAAAAGCATAAAGATAAAGCTTATCAGTGAGAGTAGGGTACTTGTAAGAGTAAATCCTAGCTCTATATTTGTTGTTCTTTATCAGAGAAAGTGGACAGAATGGAAACAAAAAGAAAATAACAAATTACAATAAGAAACACATCACTATTGACATAGACTAGGATCCCATAAATAAGCTTGTATTTGATGTTCAAACCAGTTACAATCATCAAGTCCAGTGGTTCTCTACAGCTTCAAACTTCTCATCTCAACTTAGGTATCTTCAATTACAAACAGAGCTTATAACAGCTTCAGAAAACTATTTACATGCATTAGATATTCATAGACCAACGTTTATCTCATCTTCAACAGAAGTATTTATAGAAGAAATGAGGAGGTGGGATGAGAGAAAAGATCTTTAGGCTCAATTAATACAGTTTAATGTTTCTTGGCCTTTGAGGGACTCAATGGAGAAGCTTTCTGATATTTCCTCTGTATTAATTGATATTCATTAAGTATTAGGCATGCTGGGCAGATTTTGTTGACTTGAAAACTCTTGAGGTGAGTTAGCAATAACTCTGGCTGTCTTTTAGGCAAAATATCACTGACTGAGGCAATAATTATGCCTTACGTGATTGCTTTGAGGCTGCAGGTGGATTTTGGTAGCTGGAGAGGAATCAATTAGCCTTTGATGTAGCAGTGGAGGCTTCTCGGACTGAAAAAGCTCATTGTTTTAACCTAAAACACTGTTAATTTTATTTTGATCTGTGTGTTAGGTCTGATTAGGCTTAATTTTTGTCTTCGGGTCTTCATATTGTCTTTAACTGTGTGGATTAGGCCTTTGATAGTCGGATTTATGCTTTAATCCATCAAAAATTGTGTTAAAACCTTTAATTCTTCATCTCTGCTTCGATCCCATTCTTTGACATTAATACTCTTTGTATAATTAAGGTTCACTGCATTTTGTTACTTTTGCAGGTGTGCATAGGGTTTTATAATGTTATTAGTGCTCATGAGGCATGGGTAAATAGTGAACCCTGCAGAGTTATCTTCTTCATGAATAGTGTCCTGGGGGATCGTCATCCCCGGCCCTTGATTTCTTCTTAGAACTGTGGAAAAAACTTAAAAACCTGCACATAACAAGCGAAATTAAGAAAAACCCATGAAAAATAGGTTGAGGCTGCTTTGGGGATGAGGTTTAATCGTGACCGTTGGATGAAATCAATCAATGACCGAGATCACTTGGCGGGATTAAATGGGGAGGCAGTTGGATGAACGGAGGGAAAATTAAGTCGAGGCCGTTGATTTTAGATCAATCAATGGCGAGGATTAATTGGGGAATTTATAATGCAAAGGGGGTAATAATATAGCGGAATGGAGGAAATTGTAAAAGAAATGGGAGAAAACCATTATCAAAAGCGAACAAGGGCTAGAGTAAAGTTTGGATGCGAAATAAATGAGAGCTGTTGATCTAGAATGATCAACGGTCGGGATGAAATGGTAGAGAATTTGGGAGCAAAGGAGAAAATGCGATGGCAAATGAATTGGGGGGAATATTTAATCAGGACCGTCGATCTGCAGATATCGACGGTGGGAAAGAGTCAATGAGATGGCCAAGAGAACAAATGAAGGAGAAAAGACTTGGGATTTTAATGAAATCTGGGTCATCAGATCAAAAGAACAAACAACGGAGATTTAATTGGGAAAATGTAATGCGATGGGGAAAGGTGGTTTCGGCTAAAAAAACCGCTAGTTTCGCGCTGCTCCAAAGTGGTTTCGAAAATATTCATGTGATATGCCTCACTGCCTGACACACGTCCCTTAGAAAACCACTTTTTTTGCATTTTTTCTGGGCGTTAAACCCCGTATGTAAAAAAAACGCGAAACACACTGCTGACCGTCGAATGGAGGGGTGTAGATCCGACTTTGCAGATCACACGCAACGAAGGGCAAGATGCACAGGTGGAACGGCAGGTGGGGTCAAATGGTGGTTTAGATCCTGACCGTTGGATCTAAACGATTGTCGGCTCAGATTTAATCTCGGGGTAATGAAAGCAATGTGAGACGGGGGTTTGGGCGGAGATCGAGTGCAATAAGGACCGTTGATCTGCAAAGATACATGGTGGATCTTTAGTGGGAAGTTTAAACTGCCGGGCTTTGTGAAATAACAAAGAAAGGTCAGGTTTGATCTAGATGATCGACGATTTAATCGGGGTGATCGCAAATCGGAGGCAGATTGGGGAAGATAGAAAGGGAATTTTACGATGCGATGTAACGTTGTCTGTTGGATCTGGGAGTCAGATCGACGGTTGAGAGTTAATCGGAGGGGAAAACGCGAAGAATTATGGGCGGAGTTGCGACGAGATCTTAGCCGTCGGTTCTTGTGGATTCGACGGCTAAGATTTAATCGAGAAGAATGGCATCGGAGGAGGAAAAGAGAAATAATAAAGGGAAACTTGTGATGCGATTGTGTATTGACCGTTAGATCGGTATGTGAGATAAATGGTGGAGATTTAATCGCAGGGAGTGATGTCGGAGGGTGAAAGGCAGAGCGCGATTAAATCTGGGCCATTGGTTCTTGTGTTTTCAACGGTTGCGATTTAATCGCAGGATCAGAATCAGAGGTGGAAAAGGGGAAGAACAAAAGAAAGTGCGATGTGCCGATTTTGATTAGTGATTGCGATTAGCACTGGCTGTTGGATTTATAGAGATCGACGACAGAGATTGGATCTGAGGTCGAGGGGAGAAAACTCATCACATCGGAAGATTTTTGGAAGAACAAAGGAAAAAATGTTAAATAAAAAGCTCTGATTGCGATTTGCGATTAGGCCTTTAGTGCTTGGTCATGTCTCTGGGTTATATGCAGAAAAAAAGGGGCATGGGGCTAAGGTTGAAAGGGGCTTAAGGACTTATAGAAAAATGAAGGTTTTTAGGCCAAAATGAGGGTTTTTTAAAGGTTTTTTAGGGTTTCGATAAGGTTAAAAAAGAATTTTTAAGCCTTATCAAAGGGAATTTATGAAGGTGTTGACGGGAAAGTTTGTCCGGCCAACAGTAGGGCATCTGCCTGGTTAAAAGTCCCAACTAGACTCTAAATCGTTTGGAATAGGGATCCCATTTGGGATGTGGGTCCGGCTATCGCTTAGGTCTCCTTTCCTTTGGTCTCAAATGATACAAGATACATGATTGATGAGTTAAACACGTATATAACACTATGCGTAGCGAGGAAAAATAACAAAGCATAAACGTTGAAGGAAATGTTGTTAACAACACATCATTGGGGTCATGCTTGTAGGCTGTTCTGACCACAAAGGAAACAATTCTTTATGGCGAAAACGCCCTTCAGTTCCTGAAAGATTTAAATAATAATAAAAATGCTAATAAACAAAGTCATTAACATTCATTAAGAAAGCGAAATGAGCTGAACATCATTAACACAAGTACAGAGAACTATAATGCATAAATGATGCCATTACAAGTGCAACTTTATTAACCAAAAGATGTTTGAAAATGTATAAGAAATACTCATAGTGTTCGCACAGTAAAACACATCAGATCCAAAAGGATTTTTGACAAGTATCTGTATTCATGTGTAAAAGAGTGTTATCCTTCAATACAGTGCTCTCTAACTCTTGATTCCCAAGAAAAAGATCCTTTACAATATTCCCGGAGGGAGTTTTATAGATCAAAATTTTCCCTTTGGGCTTCCTGACTTTTTTCCTGCCCAACTGTTGAGCTGCCTTGCGACCTGAAAGAGAGATGCAACCTGCGACCAAGCTGCGAAATGCGACCTGCGACTTGGCTGGGAAATGCGACCTGTGACCTATTCCCAAATGCGACCAACGATCTATTTCCACCTGATTATGAGGATGTGCACGCGATCGTGAGGTCAGGGGCATCAACTTGTTGTTCTTTGAGGAAGTTATGCCAAGCATGATAATCTGCCGCTATGGGGGAAATCAAAGGAACTTCTTCTCTCAACTGATGCGAACACTCCAAGGCGTTTGGGATTAGAGTCTCTTTTTTCTGTGTGACCAGGTTGGATAGGGAAGCGAGCTTGGTGTAGATCCAGACTGGTGTGACAAGAAAATTGCCCAGGTTCTCTTGTGATGCTGCAAGGTTGGAAGTGGCAGCGGCTTGCTTAATGGGCTGCAAAAATGCCTGGATATCCTGATCCACCTGTTCCCATGTCTTCTCCTCATCCAATGCACCCAGCGATGGAATGTAATGTAGGATGTGCATTGAATTGATGCCGCTGATCAGATGCTTGTACGTGGACATCACCTTGTCTAAGTCCTTGGATAGCTTATCTTTGGATTGCATTTTAATCCAGATCTGGACGTTTGCATCTTGCGTATGGATCCAGTCTTTCTTTGGCAGGTGTTCGGGAGCCTAGGGTACCGAACCATCCAATCTATCATTCTATCCAAGGCAGCTGAGGCTTCCTTCAGCTACTCGTTCCTCTGCTTGGTTTCTGTTTGGGCTCTCACCAAGAGGGAAACTGTTTGTTTTATAGGAAACATTTCCCCATAGACTTGTCTCATGGTGGTCTCTAATATATCTAACTCCCTTTGGACGGTGAGTGGTACTTCATTGATAGGGGCAGTTTTGTTTTGGAGTTGCTGAATCTCTTCTCTTAATGCTATCCTTTCCTGCTATGCCCTTGTCTCCCTCTGCTCTGCTTCTTGTAACGTATTTTGTAGAGAGAGGATCTCTCTACTCATTCTGTTTACATTCTTCTCTATGGCCGCAGCGAAATCTGTGTCGGCCGATGCTATCATCACACGATTAGTCCTAGTGTCTAGGACTATGTCTTTTTCCGTTGCGACTGTGGATGAGGCAGAAGGATTTCGTGCCATGCATCTTCTTTTCTCCTGTTGGATCTTAAAGGAGAACCGATTGTAGGTAAGCCTGGTAAGATTGAATACATCCTCCTCTTGCCCTTCGTAGGAACTCACATCAGAGAGTGTAGCGCGTGTGTTGACTACAGGTACCTCAAGGGATGGTAGCTCTGTTTGTGATCCTGCGCCCTGGGGAGATGCCTCGATGTTCTCTAGTATTTTATCCTCTTCTTCTTTTCTTTTCTTTTCTTCCTCCTCTTTCTGAAGGTGTTCAGCTTCTACCTTTTCATGTTCTCTTTTCTGTCTACGTTCTGCTTCTATCGTTTCCTCTAGTTCGGCTTTCCTTTTACGTTTGGCTGCTGCTGCTGCCTGTTCTACTTTCTTCTAGTGTTCGGCTTCCACTTGATCTAATTCTTTCTTAAGTTGTCGTTCTGCCGCAGCCTCCGCCTCCTGTTCCTCCTTTTTTCTCCTGGCCTCTTTCTCCTGCTTCTTCTTCTGTTCTGACCTCAGACTCCTTTTGCGCTTATCTTCATCCTATTTCATCTTCTTTTCCATTTCTTGTTGGGCTTTGGCTTCTAGTTCTTTCTGCTGGGTGGAAGTGTTGTGCCCTGTACTATTTCGAGGCTTTTTAGCCAGAGAAGAAGATGCGCCTCCTAATTCACGACTTCTGTCCTCCAATGTTTGGTCATTTAGGTCTTCTTGATTAGAGTACGCCCCCAGAGAAAGTTGCCGGTCTGCATTATACCAATTTCTTCTTTCATCTTTTCTCGGGCATTCCGTGTGCTGGTAGTTCCATTTGAACTTAGCTCCCTTGCAGTGGTCAGGGACTATCCTTTCTAGGTCATATGTCCGGTGGTCTAATGCCCCAAGGTGGTAACTTTTCATCACTTCCACTTCTGCCTCTACCTCCCTGAAATATTTGATTGTGTAAGTACCGATAGTGAGGCGTAGTGTAGGCCACGGCTTCTTCTTACCCTTGGTGAGGACCCTAGAGAAACCAGAAAACAACTGGAAACAGACCTCTTGAATGAGAATTTTTTCCGTGACATATCGAGGCATAGCATGGGGGACCTTGTACAAGTCAAAATCTCAAATGAATGTGTACTCGGCAAGTGGGAACCAATCCGCCACCTTGCCTAGCGTCTCCATGGCTCGCCAAGCCATGCAAGGAGTGTCTTGGCTGAAAAATTTTCTGTAAAGAGCTGGGATGAAAACTTGAGAGATTGGCTCTATGTTCTTCTTATATCTGGAATCCCAAAATACTTTGGTCTATAAGTGGATTGGACGGGTTTGTTTTGGATCCCAGTTGTGCACCCACCCCTCAAAGTGGCACCTTGAACAAACAATATCCAACAAGTAAGAGGCCATGTAGAATTCAGAAGGCAATCCCTCATCTGGTACCAACGCCGAGGATATGTTTGTACGAAGGGAGGCCACCAGTATGCTAGCTCAGTTGAAACAGAAGTTGTGCACCGTGACATAGTCCATGAGGGTTGCCCATGTGCTGCTGAAGGTGGTGGCATCGGGGAGCCCGTACAATCTACAAAGCATAGAAGCCACCAATTTATATACTTTCCTAAGGCCTGCCACCAGATATTCTTGATCCTTCTTGACCTTGAATTTCTCAGGCTCCTCCCACCACTTTTTTAGAGTGTCTACTATGGGGACTGCATGGGCGATGGCCCAATCTTCTGTGAAGTCCTCTTCTCGTTTAGGCAATGAGTAGTAAACGTAAGCATCTAAGCCTTTGAGATTCACGAAAGCCTTGCCTTCACTGTCCCTGATTACGAACTTCTTGGGGTCAGTGTTCTGTATAATCTAATCTATAACCTCCGCGCATGGGAATATAGCTGGATGGGAACTCGCAAGATGGAGCTTTCACCTTTTGACCCGTATGTATACTTCCCGATCAGGGAGGTCCTCTGGGAATTCCTGTTGAGCGAACTCTTGGTACACTTGGTACCAACGCATGTTTTCCCCTTTGGAAAATGTGCACAGGGTGTCTTTGTAGATCGGGGTTGGGGACATTGGTATATCCATCTCTATGTCCTCTACTTCCAGGCTCTTGTCCTTTTTCTGAGATACTGGAGATCCCATGTCGCTTGAATCTGAGGGGACAGGGATACACTCTAAGTTTGCTTCGAATTAACCTGTCATGTTCATGAAAGAATCCCAGGATAAGAAATATGCCATGATGATACAAAACTAAGTACAACTATTAATTATTCCAACTGGGGACACAGGCAGAGCTGAATTAGGAACCTGTGACTGGATCACAGAGTCGCAAGGTTGCGATGTTGATATTATTAAATACTTTGCGACCTTACGACCAGGTCGCGAGGTCGCTGGATCACTAGGTGTGGGAAATTGACGGAAGTGCAACCTTGCGACCTTGCGACCAAGTCACGGGTCGCTGGGTTGTAAATCCTAGAAAACTGACGGGAGAGCGACTCTGTGACCTGCAACCGGGTCGCAAGGTCGCGAAGTTGCGAAGTCGCAAGAAAACAGACTGAAGAGCGATTGGTGACCTGGCGACTCAGCGACTGGGTCGCAGGGTCGAACGGGTCGCAAGTCGCACTAGGGCTTGTCGCAGTATTGGCGTGCACCACGATGGGTCTTTTTCCCTCTAAATTGAAAATTACAAGGTTAAATGGGCCAAGACAGAGCAAGGGGAGAGCTTTTGGACCAGGATACAGGCCATGAGAGTTTGTATGGGAATTGTGATAAGGTTAGGCAAGCAGGGTAAAAGGAATATTAGGCAAGAAAAACCATAAAAGGAAATAGAAGGAGGAAAACGGCAACTTACCCGGGAAAATCGCGCTCCAGTCGACCTGTCAGAGGTGTTTTTTTTTCTATCCGCTGAATGTGCATAATGTGACCTAACAACCTCCTACTTATAAAAAGGTCGCACGTGCGGGCCATTAATGAGGTTGCGGGGTCGCATTACGCGATGATCTAAGAGAGATGAGACCTCGATACCCTTGTGACCTTGCGACCTCGCGACCCTTGTGGCCGAAGGTCGTAAAATGTCGCGATTTTCTACATATTCAGAAACCTACGACTCAGTGACTTAATCCTTCCAGAACTTAACTTTTCTTTATGCTCAAGGGGCTCCAAATAAATTTTTAAAGTGTGAATTTTTTTGGAGGGTGTTCTAGAGGCTACAAAAAATGGCGATTCACTGGTCAGACTCAGAGTCTCTACCGATGGTTTTCCCTGGTGGGGGAGGGAGGGGCTTTCACTAGCTGTTCTTTTACCTTAATGTCTCCACTACCTTGCCCTAGGCACCTTGCGAGGTTACTTGGCCTAATAGCTTGTTTAGGTGCTGGTTAACCGAATTTCGTTGCTTCAGGTTTCCAGACTGAAAGGGTTGGAGAACTCCAGGCGGACACAGGGTCTGGTACGATTATTTTTGCCTCATCGTGTTGCTTTGCTGCCTGCGAACCTCTTAGTCCTGGCGGAGTCACTGCCTAGGAGTCATGAACGTTGCTCCGTTGCTAGCGAGCCTAGTCAGTACCCCGACGGAGTCGTCACATCACCTCTCTGCGCAAGAAGCCTTTCTCAATCCTTTACCCTTTATTGGTGTGCCATTGCACTTATTTCGAATGTGCCTAAGGCACTTATTTAGATGTGCTCATGGCACTTATTTGAGAGGGGAAAATTTTTTCCTAGGCGAATGAGGGATCCCGACTTATTTTACTTGCAGAGAGGTTGCTCCTGGTCTGATATGAAGACTTTGGTTTTTCCCGGATGTCCTGACGCCACTTGAAGTTAACTCTATTCCCTTTCGATCTAGTCACCGCTGTATCGAACTTTATTCTCGCAAACACCCCTTCAAACTTGCTAGGTGAGCTCCCCACGCTTGATGGCTTGAGCTAGGTCATGTACTACCTTTGGGTGCCAATTACAACCAAGATTTCACCACCTTCGTGTTTTTTAGGAAAGGTATCTCATTAGCATAGAACTTGGGGCAGTGTGCCAATTGCGAGGCTCCAATAAAGCCTTCTGTCTTTTAAAATATATATAATTTTTTTTTTTTTTTTTTTTAAGGAAAATAAAGGAAGAATTATGGTACAGGGGTAGAGCAGCCCTCTGAGGGCTCCTAAGTGAAATAATGTTTGAGGTCATGCCCGTTTACCGAGAGGACCTTGACTCTTCCCTCAAGAGTTTGCAGTCTAAACGTGTGGGAACCCAATTTCTCCTTGACCTGGAATGGACCTGTCCATAGTGCTTGGAATTTGGAATGTTTTCCCTTCTCTTCATGAGATTTATCCCACTTAAGGACTAGGTCTCCTATTTAAAAAAATTTACTCCCTACGTATTTCTTATCAAACCATCTCTTGATCCGACTCTAGTGGATGGCAAAATTTTCCCAGGTTTTTTGCCTTTCCTCTTCCAATTTCAGTAGTGTGTCGATCTGGGTTTGCAAGGTGGGGCATGGGGTGTCATGTCTTTCTTGGGACAACTAAAGGGCAGGGAGAGATAAGTGGGGAGGAAGAACTGCATCTTTTCCATAGACAAGAAAATACGGGGAGGTTCCGAGTGAGGATTTGGGCGTGACACGGTGGGCCCAAAGAGCGTTATGAAGGGCATTATGCTAGTTTCGTTGGTGGCACAGCAGAGTCTTCTTAATGATACAGATAAGATTTTTATTAGTTGACTCAGCTAACCCGTTTCCTTGGGGATAATAATTTGCAGAATTTTTAAGCACAATACCATTTTCCAAAGAAAAATCATACAATTTAAAAGATGAAAACTAAGTTGCATTATAAAAAATCAAGGAAGTTGGAATGCCAAACCTGGTGATGATAGAATGAGTGAAAAATTGTATTACCTCTTGATCATTGATTTGGCGTAAAGGTATTTCTTCGACCCACCTGGTGAAATAATCAGTAGCAGTGAGAATATATAGGTGTTGCTTGGAGGAGTGAGGTAGGATTTCACCAATCACGTCCAAACCCCACTGTTGAAAGGGTTCCTCCACTGCCACTGATTGTAGGGGAGCGGCTGGCCGCGCTTCCAGATTTGCGAACTTCTGGCATTGAGTGCACTTCTGAACATATGCATGCGCGTCTCTGAAAAGGGTTGGCCAATAGTATCCTGCGTGCATTATCTTGTGGGCGGTGGTGTCGCCTGCAAAATGTCCTCTAGCTAGTCCGTCGTGCAGCTCGATCAAGATGTTATGTGCTTCATCATGTTCCAAACAGCGTAACAGAACTCCATCATGATGTTTCTTGAAAATATTACCCTGGATCAACTGGTAAGATGTAGCCTTAAGCCTTATTGCGCATTTCTTCCAGGCAGTCAAAGCAGGATCCAAGGTGCCATGGGCTAAATATCCCAAAATGTCAGAGTACCAAGAAGGGCTTCTCTGCTGAGGTGCGTGGTCACTCTGATACATATCGATTTCCTGTTCACAACACTCATCTTCGACCCCATGTGAGCTTGTAGCCTCCATATCCATTTGGCAGAGTCCTTATACTTTGACAGTGTGTGCTAGTTTAAACTCTAGGTCATACTCTTGAAAACATGCCACCCAATTGCCTTGTCTCTCACCTAGCTCCTGCTATACAAACAGTGAGCGGACAGCTAGGTGGGGGATGAAAACTGTAACACGGTTTCTCAAGATGTAAGGCCTGAAATGCTTGACTGCTTTGTACACTGCGTAAGCTTGCTTCTCGATTTCAGGGTAGTTCAATTCAGCTCCCTGTAAACCAGTACTCATGAAGGATATAGTCCGTTCATCATTGTTTCCATCTTTTTGCATGAGGACAGCTGCAAGTGATGAGTCCAAAGTGAAAGTGTACAGGATAAAGCTTCTGCTAAAATCTGGACTTTGGAGGGAGGGCGCTTTAGCTATAGCCTGCTTGATTTTGTTAAAAGCTTCCTTCTCTGGCAGATTCCATTTGAAAATCGCATTCTTCTTGATCATCCCCTGCAAAATCCTAACTATTTGGGCGAAATCAGATATGAATTTACATAAAAAATTGATTTTCCCAAGGAAATATTGCATAGCCTTTTCACTGCTAGGGGGTGGAATCTAGGAAATGGCTTTTTCCCGCTCGGGATCTACAACAATGCCCTGCTTAGTTATAATGTGGCCCAATAAATTCCCTTCTGCCATGGTGAAAACACTCTTCTTCGGGTTAAGTGAGATCCCGTACTTCCTGCACCTTTCAAAAATTTTCTTGAGGTGGCGTAAATGATCGCTGCGGTGTTTCGAAAACACGGTGACATTTTCCAAATAGACTACCACGCTCCACCCTATCAAACCACGAAAAGCTATATCCATGGCTCATTGGAAAGTTGCCCCTGCATTTATTAATCCGAAGGGCATGCGTCTGAAAGCGAACGTTCCCCATTTAGTCCGAAAAGTAGTTTTCAATCTGTCTGGCTCAGCTACCAGCACTTGGTTGTAGCCAAAGAACCCATCCAATAAGGAGAACATCTCAGATCCGGACACAATTTGTAACATATTTGTTCCATGAGTACCGAGTAATTTTCTTTTTTCTCGAGGCCCATTAGTTGCTTCCGTAATCCACGCACAAACGGATCTTGCCAGACTTCTTCCGTACAGGAACCAGTTTTGACACCCATGTGGAGTGGCGAACTTTGTGCGTCCAAAAGCTTCTTAAGTTCTTTCAGAATCATCGGTTCCAAAGTAGGATGCACTTTTCTGAGCTTCTGTTGGAAAGGCTTCACGCCTTCCTTCATGGGTATCACGTGCTGAATAATCCGAGTATCGTACGTACGTAAATCATCATACGTACAAGAAAATACATCTCGATACTTCCGGACTAGCTGGGTGTGTTACACCATTTTTTTGGTCATCTAACCTATTATCATTATATGGACCCAAGTACACCATGTAAGACCAATATTACCCTAAGTAAAATTGCTTTCACTATGTAAAATAGCTTAATAAACTACATTTATTAAGTTGTTTATGGTATAAATAGGAGACCCCAAAAGGAAATATTAAACAAATCTATATTTGTTTGATTTTCCTCATGGAATAATTAATTAAAAAATAATTTAATTATTATTCCAGGTCATATTTAACCCAAAACAAAGAAATTAATTAGATAAATCCTTATTTATCTTCTTATTTTCTAGGAATAATTATTTAAATCTTATTTAAATAATATTCCTTGTTAAATATGACTAAATCATTTATAAATAATTAAATAAATCATTATTTATTTAATTATCATTCATCCACTTCCTTAAAATAATAAATAAATCATTTATTTATTTATTATTTACAAATAAAGGGATTTGACCCAAGTCAAATACCTTTTCCCTCCAACAAATATAATAAAATATTCCATGAAAGGTGGATCTAGATTTGGTTAATATTATTTTAATCATACACCAAGATCTAGAATGACCCAATATTTTGTTATAAATAGAAGGGTTTTCTCATTCATTTGTCACCTTTCATTGCATTAGATCACTCTGGATCTATACTCTTGGTCTGACTTTGAGCCATTATCATTGTCATATTCTCCATCATTTGCTTTGTGAGCTCCCTTTGAGTTCTATGTTTGTCTGGGTTTTCTACACCAACAAGAGAGAGAAGTTTTAGATCTGAAATGCTGAGGACTTTCAAGAACCCATCCCGTTGAGGAGAATTGGAAACACCTTTCTTGTTTTCCTCTCAGGTGCCCCTTTAATACAAAAATTATTTCAAATATATTGTTCTTGTCTTATCTATTGGATGCATGGAGCAACATTTTATTTTCACTGCTTAATGTATTTTATGCATAGATCTGGATTTGTGCAGCTTTATTTGGATCAACTAACTACAGATTTAAAGATATTGGCAGCCATAATTGATGTTAGGGCTATTTTTTATGCGTAGCTAAAGTGGTCTTTTTCCAACGAAAGATTCATACTAACAGGGTGAAAGCCTGCGTCTCCTGGTCGGAACAGTCTTTCTCAAGGTTGATGAACTTTGGGTCCTCATCTGATCCTATGTTCACCTACCGATGTGCCAAGGTGGAACTTTGTACTTTGGTATTTGGGGGCCCGTGGAAATGGTTTTGCAGATCAAAGAGATTTTTAAGTGACACTATCCCCTTGGGCATGGGGTTCTCCTTGCGTTTATCATGCTCTTCCTGCAAAGCTTGATCGTGATCCGCCTCATCTATTACCACGTCTTTGAATACTTAAGTGCTGAGCATGAATTCCAATATCTGTTGGTCATCATCAAAAATGTGTAAATTAGTAATATTTTCTAGCACAGAGGGTCTATACATAACTTCAATAGAAAAGCCATCCCTCAAAGGGGTAAATCTAGCAGTAACATTAGCCAAAGTATCAGCTACTGCATTATGCATTCTAAGAAAATTTTTGATTCCAAACGCATCAAAAGCAGAAATGAGACGCCATACCTCTTGTTGATAAGCTTTTAAGTACGGGGACAAACAATGAATGGTATTGCAAACCTGCCGAGTGATAATCTCAGAGTCTCCGATGACCTGTAAGCATATTACCTTTAAATCCAGTGCCTTCTTGAGTCCGAGGACTAAAGCTTCATATTCAACAGTATTGTTGATGCACTGGAACTCTAGCCGACATGAAATCAAGAACTTTTTCTTCTGAGGGTCCAGCAAGATGCAGCCCGTGCCAGCTCCATCATGGGTCTTGGAACTATCATAATACACGGTCCACACATTGTTTTCTGGCTCCTTCGAGGTTGTAGGTTGGGGAGAGATTTTGGTTTGGTGTGATACGGGGGTGGCTTGGTCTTCTGTGACGAGTGTTAGTTCAGACTGGATCTCGGGGCCTACTGGAGACTGAGGAGGATGATAAAATCCGGAAATGGCCTCCAAGAAACACATGCCAAGCTCTTCCTGGGAAAAGCTGATAGGTTCGTTAGTAGCATCCAAATCAGTCACAGTATATTTCATATAAGGTTCGATTTCGACCCTGATTTGGTTGTTCCGGCCCTTGTAAGGAAGCCACAGGTGGGACCAGTCGGTGGCAAAATACCCTTGCAGCTTGCTGGACTAGTCTTTGCTAAGTAATAGGTCGTAGGCTTCTGGGATATCTACAACCACAATGTCTATATATTGGTGGAATTTAGAGTCAGACGAAAGGTGGATGATGACGTTATTTAGCTCTCCTACAGCTGGCACCTGTGATCTGTCAAGTTGGATGATTCTCGCATCAGTTTTCTCCGGGCGGATGTTCAGCTTCTTACAAACAGACAGGGGCATGATGTTTTTGGATGTGCCGGAGTCAACTAGATAGTTATGGAAATTGAAGTTGAAAATCTCAAATGATAAGAGGAAGGGAGGAGTGGATCCCCTGGAATTTGCATTGATGGCGTTTACAATAGACTGAACACTCGGATTAGCTTGCGTAGATGTATTGCTCACAAGCTTAGTATTTGAGGTATTGGTGAAGGCTTTGAGAATAAGTTATCGTTGATTGGTGATCCAGGCAAGCTCATAGAGGGAGATGTTGGCTCTGGTTTTTTTCATGTCCTTAACAATGTTATAATCGGAATCATATTGAGGACTAGGCTCAGTAGTGGCTTTGGGGGACCCCACCGGGAGCTTGCTCTTTTGATTTGCTTGGGTGTTGTTATTTGTGGGCTTCTCAGGAACAACTTGTTGTTCATTCCTAGGGGGAAGAATTTTCCTTAAGAAAGCCCTTTTCTTCTCCTCAAAGGACTGTTTGGGGACCGGTCCTTTGCTCCTAAGGCTATAATTTCATATAGGTTTGACCTTAGGATCGTCTACCATATTGATATCAGTGAGGGTATGATTTTTCTCCTCGCGGATTATGTCGAACACAAGAATAGAGGACCCCGGTTCTTCATCAGGGGGAAAATATTCTTCATGGTTAGAAACATCATCTTCCCCTGCCTCCCCTAGGGTTTGATCATCCAGAAGCTGATTTACTACTGCAGTCATGCTGCCAATCCATTGTGGGCATGTTTTTTCAGAGTGGGCAGCCTGGTAGAAAGAACAAAAGTTATCTTTTCCTATTTCTTCCACGTTGAGAATAGTGTTTGGGTTAGATGGAGGTTGGCTGGTGTTGGGGTTACTCTTTCTGAAAAAGGGCTTTGGCGCCTTAGTGCTAGTCGTAGATTCTATGCCCTTTCTCTTCAGGTCAGAGACTTCATTTGTCAATAGCTTGAGGGTCTTTACTATACTCTCAAAGTCAAAAGCATCATTATCCTTATCCGCGGTGTTGGGTGTGAAAGATTGACTTTTCTTCGCGATTGGTTTGTGGTCATCTCTCCCTTCGTGATCTATGCCTCCTATAGAAAGCATGTCTTTTTATACAACTAGGGTGTCCACGTAATTTTCCGCAAGGGTGGCCCTAGCTTCGCATTTTGCAAAGATGGAAATATCCCTGGGGAGAGCTTTCGTATAGTAGTCTATGGTAATAGAGTCATCCAATGCCAGGTTGTGGGGAAAATTTTGCAGTATGGTAGAAAAGCGCTAATTGAAGTCCCTAACCTTCTCTTTCTTATGGAATTTAATGGTGCTTAACTACGTGAGGAGCATGGAAGGGGTTTTGTCCTCTAAAAATTTCTGCAAGAACGCGCGATGGAATTGGTCCCATAACGTAATGGAGGCACTTGGGAGGGAGCGGTACTGTGGCCTTTTTTCAAGGGTGTGCGGAAACAAAGAGACAAGCAACGTCATTTGTTTGAATTTCATAATTTGCGCAGAAAGATAGAAGCCGTCATGATCCTCACCCAACGTGCCTTTCTCATTGGGTCAAACTTAGGGAGATGCTTCTAGGGTGCCGGGGCATGTCATGGAGGGGGCCCAAAAGGTCTATTATGTTATCCGTGCAAGTGGTTGCACATTCCTGCATGCCTGCAGGCTCCGATCTCGTATCTCGCATTCACTCCCCATGCTCCTCGATTTACATGCTTCTCCCTCATGGCGAGAGTGTTCATCTTGATATTCCCTCATGGTTGACCATATTTTGAGATATCCCCAATTGTAGACAGGTGGCCTATTTTGGTTATGACGGCGGTGGGCGGCATGGTGTCCTTGGCCACAGCCTATATCTCCCATACCTCCATTCCCTCAGCCTCTGTTCCCCTCACCTTCATTTCTACAGGCTTTGTTTCCCCTGCCTTCATTTCTGCGGGCTCTATTTCCCTCGCCTTCATCCCCTCAACCTCTATTTCCCTTGCCTCCCCTGGGTGGGGGGAGGACTTGGTTATTGTTATGTTGGGTTTGGTTAGGCTGAGGGTCAGGATGGGGTTCACTCATGCCAGGTTCCTCCTCTTCACCCCCTTGGAGCTCAGGAATTGGTTTGTTTATTCTGGACAGAGTGGCGAGGTCTTCAACCATCAAATTTACCAATTGAGGTATGGAACTCACCAGAGCATCGTTACGAGTGAGCTTATCAGCAAGGGTCCTAGTATGGGTCAAGAAATTCATGATTGGGGCGAATCACAAATCCCTGATGAGATTGCGGGCAACTGGGCATAGGGTTCTCAGCTGCTCTCTGGTGATTTCATAATATGGAGCCTCCTCCCCTTGAACATCTTCCAAAGGAGGAGGGATAGTATCATCGTTTATGACCTCCCCATGGGGAGTTTGTGACGGAATGTTGCTTGTGTGCTGGGAGGATTCCATTCAGGCCCTCCTTCTAGTGCCAATTTTGTTGACGGGAAAGTTTTTCTGTCCAACAGTAGGGGATATCCCCAGTTAAAATTCCCAACTAGACTCTAAACTGTTTGGAATAGGGATCCTGTCCGAGGTGTGGGTCTGGCTACCGCTTAGGTCTCCTTTCCTTTGGTCTCAAAAGAACTCAATGAACCTGTAGACACACTTATTCAAATGATACAAGATACATGTTTGATGAGTTAAACACGTATATAACACTATGTGTAGCGAGGAAAAATAACAAAGCATAAACGCCAAAGGAAATGTCGTTAACAACACATCACTGGGGTCATGCTTGTAGGCTGTTCTGACCACAAAAGGGTAAAAGGAATATTAGGCAAGAAAAACCATAAAAGGAAATAGAAGGAGGAAAACGGCAACTTACCCGGGAAAATCGCGCTCCAGTCGACCTGTCAGAGGTGTTTTTTTTTCTATCCGCTGAATGTGCATAATGTGACCTAACAACCTCCTACTTATAAAAAGGTCGCACGTGCGGGCCATTAATGAGGTTGCGGGGTCGCATTACGCGATGATCTAAGAGAGATGAGACCTCGATACCCTTGTGACCTTGCGACCTCGCGACCTCAGGGTCGTAAGGTCGTAAGGTTGCGGGGTCGCGATTTTCCACAAATTCAGAAATTTGCAACTCAGCGACTTAACCCTCCCAGGCCTTAACTTAACTTTTCTTTGTGCTCAAGGGGCTCCAAAAAAATTTCAAAGTGTGGATTTTTGGAGGGTATTGTAGAGGCTACAACAAATGGCGATTCACTGGTCGGACTCAGAGTCTCTGCCGATGTTTTGCCTTGGAGGGGGAGGGAGGGTCCTTCACTAGCTATTCTTTTCACCTTAAGGTCTCCACTACCTTGTCTTTGGCACCTTGCAAGGTTGCTTGGCCTGCTAGCTTGTTTGGGTGCTGCTTAATCGAGTTTCATTGCTTCAGGTTTCCATACTGAAAGGGTTGGAGAACTCCAGGTGGCCACAAGGTCCGGTACGATTATTTTGTCCTCATTGTGTTGCTCCACTGCCAGCGAACCTCTCAGTCCAGGCGGAGTCACTGCCTAGGAGTCATGAACATTGCTCCACTGCCAGCAAGCCTGGTCAGTACCCCGACGGAGTCGTCACATCACCTCTCTGCGTAGGAAGCCTTTCTCAATCCTTTACCCTTTATTGGTGTGCTATTGCACTTATTTTGAATGTGCCTAAGGCACTTATTTAGATGTGCTCATGGCACTTATTTGAGAGGGGAAATTTTTTGCCTGGGCGGATGAGGGATCCCGACTTATTTTACTTGCAGAGAGGTTGCTCCTGGTCTGATATGAGGACTTTGGTTTTTCTCGGATGTCCTGATGTCACCTGGAGTTAACTCTATTCCCTTTCGATCTAGTCGCCGCTGTATCGAACTTTCTTTTTCACAGACACCCTTTCAAACTCGCTAGGTGAGCTCCCCACGCTTGATGGCTTGAGCTAGGTCATGTACTACCTTTGGGTGCCAATTACAAGAAAGATTTCACCACCTTCGTGTCTTTCAAGAAAGGCTTCCCATCAGCATAGAACCTGGTGCAATGTGCCAATTGCGTGGCTCCGACAAGGCCTTCCATCTTTTAAAAATTATTTTTATTTTTATTTATTTTTTTAAATGAAACAAAAGTAGAAATTATGGTACAGGGGTAGGACAGCCCTCTGAGGGCTACTAAGTGAAGTAATGTTTGAGGTCATGCCCGTTTACCGGGAGGACCTCGACTCTTCCCTCAAGAGTTTGTAGTCTAAACGTGTGGGAACCCAATTTCTCCTTGACTTGGAATGGACCTATCCATAGTGCTTGGAATTTGGAATGTTTTCCCTTCTCTTCGTGAACTTTATCCCACTTAAGCACTAGGTCTCCTACTTCAAAGTTTTTACTCCCTGCGGATTTTTTATCAAACCATCTCTTGATCCGGCTTTGGTGGATGGTGAAATTTTCCTGGGTTTTTTGCCTTTCTTCCTCCAACTTCAGTAGTGCGTCGATCTGGGTCTGCAAGGTGGGGCATGGGGTACCATGGCTTTCTTGGGACAACTAAAGGGTAGGGAGAGATACGTGGGGAGGAATAATTTCTTCTTTTCCATACACAAGAAAATACGAGGAGGTGCTGAGTGAGGATTTGGGCGTGAAATGGTTGACCCAAAGAGCGTTGTGAAGGGCGTTATGCCAGTTTCGCAGAGTCTTCTTAATGATGCAGATAATATTTTTATTAGTTGACTCAGCTAACCCGTTTCCTTGGGGATAATAATTTGCAGAATGTTTAAGCACAATACCATTTTCCAGAGAAAAATCATACAATTTAAAAGATTAAAAGTAAGTTGCATTATCGAAAACCAAGGAAGTTGGAATGCTAAACCTGGTGATGATAGAATGAGTGAAAAATTCTATTACCTCTTGATCATTGATTTGGCGTAAAGGTACTGCTTCGACCCACCTGGTGAAATAATCGGTAGCACTGAGAATATACCGGTGTTTCTTGGAGGAGTGAGGTAGGATTTCACCAATCACATCCAAACCCCACTGTTGAAAGGGTTCCTCCACTGCCATTGACTATAGGGGAGAGGCTGGCCACTCTTCTCGATTTGTGAACTTCTGGCATTGAGTGTACTTCTAGACATATGCATGCGCATCTCTAAAAAGGGTTGGCCAATAGTATCCTGCGTGCATTATTTTGTGGGCGGTGGTGTTACCTGAAAAATGTCCTCCAGCTGGTTCGTCATGCAGCTCGGCCAAGATGTTCTGTGCTTCATCATGTTCCAAGCAGCGTAACATAAATCCATCGTGATGTTTCTTGAAAAGCTTACCCTGGATCAACTGGTAAGATGCAGCCTTGAGCCTTATTGCACGTTTCTGCCGGGCAGTCAAAGCAGGGTCCAAGATGCCATGGGCTAAATATCCCAAAATGTCAGAGTACCAAGAAGGGCTTCTCTGCTGAGGTGCGTGGTCACTCTGATACATGTCGATTTCTTGTTCCAAACACTCTTCTTCAACTCCATGTGAGCTTGCAGCCTCCGCAGCCATTTGGCAGAGTCCTCGTCCTTTAACAATGTGTGCTAGTTTAAACTCAAAGTCATACTCTTGCAGGCATGCCACCTAGTTGCCTTGTCTCTCACCTAGCTCCTGTTACACGAACACTGAGCGGACAGCTGGGTGGGGGACGAAAAATGTAACATAGTTTTTCAAGATGTATGGCCTGAAATGCTTGACTACTTTGTAGACTGCGTAAGCCTGCTTCTCTCGTGTAGTTCACCCGCCCCCGTAAACCGCACTCATGAAGGATATGTCGTTCATCATTTTTGCCGTATTTCTGCAATTTTGTTGCCGTATTTCTGCATGAGGACAACCGCAAGTGATGAATCCGTTTAAAGTATACAGGATAAAGCTTCTGCTAAAATCTGGACTTTGGAGGGATGGTGCTTCAGCTATAGCCTGCTTGATTTTGTTGAAAGCCTCCTTCTCTGGAAGATTCCATTTGAAAATTGCATTCTTCTTGATCATCCCCTGCAAAGGCTTGACTATTTGGGTGAAATCCGATATGAATTTACGTACAAAATTGATTTTCCCAAGGAACGATTGTATAGCCTTTTTACTACTAGGGGGTGGAATCTAGGCAATGGCTTTTTCCCGCTCGGGATCTACAACAATGCCCTACTTAGTTATAATGTGGCCCAACAAATTCCCTTCTGCCATGGCGAAAACACTCTTCTTCGGGTTGAGTGAGATCCCGTACTTCCTGCACCTTTCAAAAATTTTCTTTAGGTGACATAAATGATCACCTCGGTGTTTCGAAAACACGGTGACGTCCTCCAAATAGACTACCACGCTCCACCCTATCAAACCACCAAAAGCTATATCCATGGCCCGTTGGAAAGTTTCCCCCGCATTTATTAATCCGAAGGGCATGCGTCTGAAAGAAAAAAGTTCCCCATTTGGTCCGAAAAGTAGTTCTCAATCTGTCCGGCTCAGCTACCAGCACTTGGTTGTAACCGAAGAACCCATCCAATGAGGAGAACATCTCGGATCCAGACACAACTTGCAATATTTGTTCCACAGGAGGCACCGAGTAATTTTCTTTTTCTGAGGCCCGATTTAAATTCCAGAAATCCACGCACAAGTGGATCTCGCCAGACTTCTTCCGTACCAGGACCAAATTTGACACCCAAGTGGAGTGGCGAACTTTGAAGATGATGCGCGCATCCAAAAGCTTCTTAAGTTCTTTCTGAATCATCGGTTCCAATGTAGGATGCACTTTTTTGAGCTTTTTTTGGAAAGGCTTCACTCCTTCCTTCATGGGTATCACGTGCTGAATAATCTGAGTATCGTACGTACGTAAATCATCATACGTCCAAGCAAATACGTCTCGATACTTCTGGAATAGCTGGGTGTGTTACACCATTTTTTGGTCATCTAACCTATTATCATTAGATGGACCCAAGTACACCATGTAAGACCAATTTTACCCGAAGTAAAATTTCTTTCACTATGTAAAATAACTTAATAAACTACATTTATTAAATTGTTTATGGTCTAAACAGGAAACCCCAAAAGGAAATATTAAACAAATCTATATTTGTTTGATTTTCCTCATGGAATAATTAATTAAAAAATAATTTAATTATTATTCCTGGACATATTTAACCCAAAACAAGGAAATCAATTAAATAAATCCTTATTTATTTATTTCCTAGGAATAAGTTATTTAAATCCTTATTTAAATAATATTCCTAGTTAAATTTGACTAAATCATTTATAAATAATTAAATAAATCATTATTTATTTAATTATATTTCCACCATTTCCTTAAAATAATAAATAAATCATTTATTTATTTATTATTTATTTATAAATAAAGGAATTGACCCAAATCAAAAATCCTTTTCCCTCCAACAAATATAATAAAATATTCCTAAAAGGTGGTTCTAGAATTTTATTAATAATATTTTATTCATGCACCAAGTTCTAGACCGCCCTAATATTTTGTTATAAATAGAAGGGTTTTCCCATTCATTAGATACCTTCCATTGCATTAGATCACTCTAGGTCTATACTCTTGGTCTGACTTTGAGCCATTTTCATTGTCACATTCTTCATCATTTGCTTTGTGAGCTCCCTTTGAGTTCTATGTTTGTCCGGGTTTTCTACACTAACAAGAGAGAGAAATTTTAGATCTAAAATGCTGAGGACTTTCAAGAACCCATCCCATTGAGGAGAATTGGAAATGCCTTTCTTGTTTTCCTCCAAGGTGCCCCTCTAATATAAAAATTCTTTCAAATATATTGTTCTTGTCTTGTCTATTGGATGCATGGAGCAACATTTCATTTTTACTGCTTAATGTCTTTTATGCATAGATCTAGATCTGTGCAGCTTTATTTGGATCGACTAATTGTAGATTTAAAGATATTGGCAGCCATAATCGATGTTAGGGCTATTTTTTATGCGTAGCTAAAGTGGTATTTTTCGACGAAAGATTCATACTACCGTGGTGAAAGCCCGCGTCTCCGGGCCCAATGTAGCCTTTCTCAAGGTTGATGAACTTTGGGTCCTCATCTGATCCTATGTTCACCTACCGATGTGCCAAGGTGGAACTTTGTACTTTGGTATTTGGGGGCCCGTGGAAATGGTTTTGCAGATCAAAGAGATTTTTAAGTGACACTATCCCCTTGGGCATGGGGTTCTCCTTGCGTTTATCATGCTCTTCCTGCAAAGCTTGATCGTGATCCGCCTCATCTATTACCACGTCTTTGAATACTTAAGTGCTGAGCATGAATTCCAATATCTGTTGGTCATCATCAAAAATGTGTAAATTAGTAATATTTTCTAGCACAGAGGGTCTATACATAACTTCAATAGAAAAGCCATCCCTCAAAGGGGTAAATCTAGCAGTAACATTAGCCAAAGTATCAGCTACTGCATTATGCATTCTAAGAAAATTTTTGATTCCAAACGCATCAAAAGCAGAAATGAGACGCCATACCTCTTGTTGATAAGCTTTTAAGTACGGGGACAAACAATGAATGGTATTGCAAACCTGCCGAGTGATAATCTCAGAGTCTCCGATGACCTGTAAGCATATTACCTTTAAATCCAGTGCCTTCTTGAGTCCGAGGACTAAAGCTTCATATTCAACAGTATTGTTGATGCACTGGAACTCTAGCCGACATGAAATCAAGAACTTTTTCTTCTGAGGGTCCAGCAAGATGCAGCCCGTGCCAGCTCCATCATGGGTCTTGGAACTATCATAATACACGGTCCACACATTGTTTTCTGGCTCCTTCGAGGTTGTAGGTTGGGGAGAGATTTTGGTTTGGTGTGATACGGGGGTGGCTTGGTCTTCTGTGACGAGTGTTAGTTCAGACTGGATCTCGGGGCCTACTGGAGACTGAGGAGGATGATAAAATCCGGAAATGGCCTCCAAGAAACACATGCCAAGCTCTTCCTGGGAAAAGCTGATAGGTTCGTTAGTAGCATCCAAATCAGTCACAGTATATTTCATATAAGGTTCGATTTCGACCCTGATTTGGTTGTTCCGGCCCTTGTAAGGAAGCCACAGGTGGGACCAGTCGGTGGCAAAATACCCTTGCAGCTTGCTGGACTAGTCTTTGCTAAGTAATAGGTCGTAGGCTTCTGGGATATCTACAACCACAATGTCTATATATTGGTGGAATTTAGAGTCAGACGAAAGGTGGATGATGACGTTATTTAGCTCTCCTACAGCTGGCACCTGTGATCTGTCAAGTTGGATGATTCTCGCATCAGTTTTCTCCGGGCGGATGTTCAGCTTCTTACAAACAGACAGGGGCATGATGTTTTTGGATGTGCCGGAGTCAACTAGATAGTTATGGAAATTGAAGTTGAAAATCTCAAATGATAAGAGGAAGGGAGGAGTGGATCCCCTGGAATTTGCATTGATGGCGTTTACAATAGACTGAACACTCGGATTAGCTTGCGTAGATGTATTGCTCACAAGCTTAGTATTTGAGGTATTGGTGAAGGCTTTGAGAATAAGTTATCGTTGATTGGTGATCCAGGCAAGCTCATAGAGGGAGATGTTGGCTCTGGTTTTTTTCATGTCCTTAACAATGTTATAATCGGAATCATATTGAGGACTAGGCTCAGTAGTGGCTTTGGGGGACCCCACCGGGAGCTTGCTCTTTTGATTTGCTTGGGTGTTGTTATTTGTGGGCTTCTCAGGAACAACTTGTTGTTCATTCCTAGGGGGAAGAATTTTCCTTAAGAAAGCCCTTTTCTTCTCCTCAAAGGACTGTTTGGGGACCGGTCCTTTGCTCCTAAGGCTATAATTTCATATAGGTTTGACCTTAGGATCGTCTACCATATTGATATCAGTGAGGGTATGATTTTTCTCCTCGCGGATTATGTCGAACACAAGAATAGAGGACCCCGGTTCTTCATCAGGGGGAAAATATTCTTCATGGTTAGAAACATCATCTTCCCCTGCCTCCCCTAGGGTTTGATCATCCAGAAGCTGATTTACTACTGCAGTCATGCTGCCAATCCATTGTGGGCATGTTTTTTCAGAGTGGGCAGCCTGGTAGAAAGAACAAAAGTTATCTTTTCCTATTTCTTCCACGTTGAGAATAGTGTTTGGGTTAGATGGAGGTTGGCTGGTGTTGGGGTTACTCTTTCTGAAAAAGGGCTTTGGCGCCTTAGTGCTAGTCGTAGATTCTATGCCCTTTCTCTTCAGGTCAGAGACTTCATTTGTCAATAGCTTGAGGGTCTTTACTATACTCTCAAAGTCAAAAGCATCATTATCCTTATCCGCGGTGTTGGGTGTGAAAGATTGACTTTTCTTCGCGATTGGTTTGTGGTCATCTCTCCCTTCGTGATCTATGCCTCCTATAGAAAGCATGTCTTTTTATACAACTAGGGTGTCCACGTAATTTTCCGCAAGGGTGGCCCTAGCTTCGCATTTTGCAAAGATGGAAATATCCCTGGGGAGAGCTTTCGTATAGTAGTCTATGGTAATAGAGTCATCCAATGCCAGGTTGTGGGGAAAATTTTGCAGTATGGTAGAAAAGCGCTAATTGAAGTCCCTAACCTTCTCTTTCTTATGGAATTTAATGGTGCTTAACTACGTGAGGAGCATGGAAGGGGTTTTGTCCTCTAAAAATTTCTGCAAGAACACGCGATGGAATTGGTCCCATAACGTAATGGAGGCACTTGGGAGGGAGCGGTACCAGGTGGCTGCTTTTTTTTCAAGGGTGTGCGGAAACAGGAGACAAGCAACGTCATTTGTTTGAATTCTCATAATTTGCAGAGAAAGATAGAAGCTGCTGATATGATCCTCAGCCAACGTGCCTTTCTCGGGGTCAAACTTGGGGAGATGCTTCTTAGGGTGCCTAGGCATGTCATGGAGGGGGCCCAAAAGGTCTAATGGAGATTGGGCCATCCAGGCAAGTGGTTGCACCCTCCTGGCATGCTCGTGGTGCCTGATCTCAGATTCAGATTCACTCCCCATGCCTGACGCAGATGCTTCTCCCTCATGGCGAGAGTGTTCATCTTGATATCCCTCATGGTTGACCATATTTCTGAGATATCCCCAATTGTAGACAGGTGGCCTATTTTGGTTATGACGGCGGTGGGCGGCATGGTGTCCTTGGCCACAGCCTATATCTCCCATACCTCCATTCCCTCAGCCTCTGTTCCCCTCACCTTCATTTCTACAGGCTTTGTTTCCCCTGCCTTCATTTCTGCGGGCTCTATTTCCCTCGCCTTCATCCCCTCAACCTCTATTTCCCTTGCCTCCCCTGGGTGGGGGGAGGACTTGGTTATTGTTATGTTGGGTTTGGTTAGGCTGAGGGTCAGGATGGGGTTCACTCATGCCAGGTTCCTCCTCTTCACCCCCTTGGAGCTCAGGAATTGGTTTGTTTATTCTGGACAGAGTGGCGAGGTCTTCAACCATCAAATTTACCAATTGAGGTATGGAACTCACCAGAGCATCGTTACGAGTGAGCTTATCAGCAAGGGTCCTAGTATGGGTCAAGAAATTCATGATTGGGGCGAATCACAAATCCCTGATGAGATTGCGGGCAACTGGGCATAGGGTTCTCAGCTGCTCTCTGGTGATTTCATAATATGGAGCCTCCTCCCCTTGAACATCTTCCAAAGGAGGAGGGATAGTATCATCGTTTATGACCTCCCCATGGGGAGTTTGTGACGGAATGTTGCTTGTGTGCTGGGAGGATTCCATTCAGGCCCTCCTTCTAGTGCCAATTTTGTTGACGGGAAAGTTTTTCTGTCCAACAGTAGGGGATATCCCCAGTTAAAATTCCCAACTAGACTCTAAACTGTTTGGAATAGGGATCCTGTCCGAGGTGTGGGTCTGGCTACCGCTTAGGTCTCCTTTCCTTTGGTCTCAAAAGAACTCAATGAACCTGTAGACACACTTATTCAAATGATACAAGATACATGTTTGATGAGTTAAACACGTATATAACACTATGTGTAGCGAGGAAAAATAACAAAGCATAAACGCCAAAGGAAATGTCGTTAACAACACATCACTGGGGTCATGCTTGTAGGCTGTTCTGACCACAAAAGAAACAATTCTTTATGGCGAAAATTCCCTTCACTTCCCAAAAGATTTAAATGATAATACAAATGCTAATAAACAAAGTCATTAACATTCATTAAGAAAGTGAAATGAGTTGAACATCATTAACACAAGTACAGAGAACTATAATGCATAAATGATGTCATTAAAAGCGCAGCTTCATTAACCAAAAGATGTTTGAAATTGTATAAGAAATACTCATAGTGTTCTCACAGCAAAACACATCAGATCCAAAAGGAGTTTTGACAAGTATCTGTATTCATGTGCAAAAGAGTGTTATCCTTCAATACAATGCTCTCTAACTCTTGAGTCCCAAAAAAAAGATCCTTTACAATCTTCCCGGAGGGAGTTTTATAGATCAAAATTTTCCCTTTGGGCTTCCTGACTTTTCGCCTGCCCAACTGTTGAGCTACCTTGCGACCTGGAAGAGAGTTGCGACCTGCGACCAAGCTGCGAAATGTGACCTGCGACCTGGCTGACAAATGCGACTTGCGACCTGTTCCCAAATGCGACCAGCGATCTACTGCCACTTGATCATGAGTATGTGCACGCGATCGTGAGGTCAGGGGCATCAACTTGTTGTTCTTTGAGGAAGTTTTGCCAAGCATGATAATCTGCCGCTATGGGGGAAATCAAAGGAACTTCTTCTCTCAACCGATGTGAAAACTTCAAGGCATTTGGGATTAGAGTCTCTTTTTTCTGTGTGACCAAGTTGGACAGGGAGGCGAGCTTGGTGTAGATCTAGACTGGTGTGACAAGAAACTTGCCCAGGTTCTCCTATGATGCTGCAAGTTCGGAAGTGGCAGCGACTTGCTTAATGGGTTGCAAAAAATCCTGGATCTCCTGATCCACTTGTTCCCATGTCTTCTCCTTGTCCAATGCACCCAGCGATGGAATGTGATGTAGGATGTCCATTGAATCAACGCCGCTAATCAGATGCTCGTATGTGGACATCACCTTGTCTAAGTCTTTGGATAGATTATCTTTGGACCGCATTTTAATCCGGATCTAGACCTTTGCATCTTGCGTATGTATCTAGTCTTTCTTTGGTAGGTGTTCGGGAGCCTGGGGTACCAGACCATCCAATCTATCATTCTGTCCATGGCAGCTGAGGCTTCCTTCAGCTGCTCTTTCCTCTGCTTGGTTTCTATTTGGGCTCTCACCAAGGGGGAAACTGTTTGTTTTATAGGAAACATTTCCCCATAGACTTGTCTCATGGTGGTCTCTAATATATCTAACTCCCTTTAGACGGTGAGTGGTACTTCATTGATAGGGGCAGTTTTGTTTTGGAGTTGCTGAATCTCTTCTCTTAATGCTATCCTTTCCTGCTCTGCCCTTGTCTCCCTCTGCTCTGCTTCTTGTAACCTATTTTGTAGAGAGAGGATCTCTCTACTCATTCTGTTTACATTCTCCTCTGTGGCCGCGGCGAAAGCTGTGCTGGCTGATGCTATCATCACAGGATTAGTCCTAGTGTCTAGGACTATGTCTTTTTCCGTTGCAACTATGGATGAGGCAGAAGGATTTCGTGCCAGGTATCTTCTTTTCTCCTGTCAGATCTTGAAGGAGAACTGATCGAAGGTAAGCCTGGTAAGATTGAATACCTCCTTCTCTTTCCCTTCATAGGAACTCACATCAAAGAGTGTAGCGCGTGTGCTGACTATAGGTACCTCGAGGGGTGGTAGCTCTGTTTGTGATCCTGCGCCCTGGGGTGATGCCTCAATGTTCTCTAGTATTTTATCCTGTTCTTCTTTTCTTTTCTTTTCTTCCTCCTCTTTCTGAATGCGTTCGGCTTCTGCCTTTTCATGTTCTATTTTCTATCTGTGTTCTGCTTCTGTCGTTGCCTCTAGTTCGGCTTTCATTTTATGTTTGGATGATGTTGCTTCCTGTTCTTCTTTCTTCTTGTGTTCGGCTTCCTCTTGATCTAATTCTTTCTTAATTTTCCATTCTGCCGCAGCCTCTGCCTCTTGTTCCTCATTTTTTCTCCTGGCCTCTTCCACCTGCTTCTTCTTCTGTTATGACCTCAGACTCCTTTTGTGCTTATCTTCATCCTCTTTCATCTTCTTTTCCATTTCTTCTTGGGCTTTGGCTTCTTTTTCTTTCTGCTGGGTGGAAGTGCTATGCCCTGTACTAGTTCGAGGCTTTTTAGCCAGAGAAGAAGAAGCGCTTCCTAATTCACGGCTTCTGTCCTCCAATGTTTGGTCATTTGGGTCTTCTTGATCAGAGTATGCCCCTGGAGAAAGTTGTCGGTCTGCATTATACCAATTTCTTCTTTCATCTTTGCCCAAGCATTCCATGTGCTGGTAGTTCCATTTGAACTTACCCCGCTTGCAGTGGTCAGGGACTATCCTTTCTGGGTCATATGTCCGGTGGTCTAATGCCCTAAGGGGGTAACTTTTCATCTCTTCTGCTTCTGCCTCTACCTCCCTGAAATATTTGACTATGTAAGTATCGATAGTGAGGGGTAGTGTAGGCCACGACTTCTTCTTACCCTTGGTCAGAACTCTAGAGAAACCGGAAGACAACTGGAAACAGACCTCTTGAATGAGAATTTTTTCCGTGACATATTGAGGCATAGTATGGGGGGCCTTGTACAAGCCAAAAACTCGAATGAATGTGTACTCGGCAAGTGGGAACCAATGTGCCACCTTTCCTAGCATCTCCATGGCTTGCCAAGACATGTAAGGAGTGTCTTGGATGAAAAATTTTCTGTAAAGAGCTGGGATGAAAACTTGAGAGATCGGCTCCATGTCCTGCTTATATTTGGAATCCAAAAATAATTTGGTCTGTAAGTGGATTGGACGGGTCTGTTTTGGATCCCAGCTGTGCACCCACCCCTCAAAGTGGCACCTTGAACAAACAACATCCAGCAAGTAAGAGGCCATGTAGAATTCAGAAGGCAATCCCTCATCTGGTACCAACGCCGAGGATATGTTTGTATGAAGGGATGCCACCAGTATGCTGGCCCAGTTGAAACAGAAATCGTGCACCGTGACATACTCCATGAGGGTTGCCCATGTGCCGCTGAAGGTGGTTGCATCGGGGCGCCCATACAATCTGCAAAGCATAACAGCCACCAATTTATATAGTTTCCTAAGGCTTGCCACTGGATATTCTTGATCCTTCTTGAACTTGAATTTCTCAAGCTCCTCCCACCACTTTTTTAGAGTTTCTACTATGGGGACTACATGGGCGATGGCCCAATCTTCTGTGAATTCCTCCTCTCATTCAGGAAATGAGTAGTAAACGTGAGCATTTGAGCCTTTGAGAGTCATGAAAGCCTTGCCTTCGCTGTCCCTGATTACGAACTTCTTGGGGTCAGTGTTCTGTATAATCCAATCTATAACCTCCGCGCATGGGAATATAGCCAGATGGGCACCCACAAGATGGAGCTTTGACCTTTTGACCTGTATGTATACTTCTCGATCAGGGAGGTCCTCTGGGAATTCCTGTCGAGCGAAATCTTGGTACACTTGGTACCAACGCATGCTGTCCCATTTGGCAAATGTGCACAAGGTGTCTCTATAGATCGGGGGTGGGGACATTGGTATATCCATCTCTATGTCCTCTGCTTCCAGGTTCTTTTCCTTTTTCCTAGATACTAGAGGTCCCATGTCGCTTGAATCTGAGGGGATAGGGATACATTCTAAGTCTGCTTCGAATTCACCTGTCATGTTCATGAAAGAATCCCAGGATAAGAAATAAGCCATGATGATACAAAACTAAGTACAACTATTAATTATTCCAACTGGGGACATAGGCAGAGCTGAATTAGCGACCTGCGACTGGGTCGCAGAGTCGCAAGATCACGATGTTGATATTATTAAAGACTTTGCGACTTTGCGACCTTGCGACCAGGTCACGAGGTCACTGGATCGCTAGGTGTGGGAAATTGACAAAAGTGAGACCTTGCGACCAGGTCGCGGGTCGTTGGGTCGCAAATGTAGAAAACCGATAGGAGAGCGACTTTGCTACCGGCGACTAGGTCGCAAGGTCGCGAAGTCGCGAAGTCGCAAGAAGACAGACTGAAGAGCGATTGGCGACCTGGTGACTCAGCGACTGGGTCACAGGGTCACACAGGTCGCAAGTCGTGCTAGGGCTTGTTGGGGTTTTGGCGCGCGCTGCAAGGGGTCTTTTTCCCTCTAACTTGAAAATTACAAGGTTAAATGGGCCAAGACAGAGCAAGGGGAGAGCTTTTGGAGCAGGATACATGCCATGAGAGTCTGGATGGGAGCTATGATAAGGTTAGGCAAGCAGGGTGAATGTTAGAGCCAAAAAGGGGAGCCCTAAGTGTCAAATGAAAACAATGGCCAAGACAGGGGGAAATTTAAAGGCTGAGGAAAGGAACTTTAGGCAAGAAAAATCATAAAAGGAAACAACAAGAGGAAAACGGCAACTTACCAAGGAAAATCATGCTCCAGTTGACCTGTCAGAGGTGTTTTTTTTTTTTCTATCTGCTGAATGTGCATAATGCGACCTAGCGACCTCCTACTTATAAAAAGGTCGCACGTGTGGGCCATTAATGAGGTCGTGGGGTCGCATTGCGCAGTGATCTAAGAGAGATGTGACCTCACAACCTTGCAACCTTGTGACCTCGGGGTCACGGTGTCGCAAGGTCGCGGGGTCGCGATTTTCCACAAATTCAGAAATCTGCAACTTAGCGACTTAACCCTCCCATGTCTTAACTTAACTTTTCTTTGTGCTCAAGGGGCTCCAAAAAAATTTCAAAGTGTGGATTTTTGGAGGGTGTTGTAGAGGCTACAATAGAAGGGACTAAAGGAAAATGAGGGAAATGAAGGAATTTTATGAAGAAAAAGGGGAAAAAATGGGGTTTATTAATGAGTGAAAGGAGGGGTAAAAATGAGGGAAAAATGGGGTTCTTTAGCAGTCTTTTTCTTCAGGCAAACAACAGATTTTTCAGGATTATGAGGGAAATAGCAGTGAAGATTAACTAAAGGATTAGTTATCTTCATAAGACTTTAAGAACTAACAATTTGGCATAAAATTTTTTCTTAAAGGCTTGAAAAATGATCTAGCCACCATTTTATATGACAAATTTTATAGGTGGCTAACAGCGTGATTTTCCACAAAAAAACTTACCACTTAATTGCAGTGTGAAACCGCTATTTTTCTTTCCAGAGCCGCCCTTACTGTTCTAGTCACCGTTTACTTTCCTTCCAACCATGCTTTCGAATTTTATGTGTTTTCGGTTCCATATCTTCAGAGTTCCACTTCAACGTTTACTTGCTCAACAATCAATATTCACGCTTCTGTTCTCACTTTCATGTTCAAACTGCGCCATCACTTCCTTCAATAGATTCGTTCCAGATTCATGATTTCAACACATACCTGGACAGAATTTAACGCTGCTACTTTCTACTATGATTCAATTTAAATCTTTGAACAGAGCCATTACATTATCTTATCTGCCTTCAATAATTTCAAATGGGTTTTAAAACCCTCTGCCCTCACTTCTTCCATTCGTTGGTTGATAATCCCGATTTCAACAGATTAGGTTCCCTCAATTCAATTCCATATTTCTTCTTCTCCATTCTTCGCTTAAATGCATCGCTTATGCATTAACCCCACAATGATTTTAGACCATGTGTTTCACTCACACAATGAGTTCATAGCATTGATTTAATTATCACTGTGTCATCGATCTGTTCAAAGATCGATGACCAAATTATAAATTTATCAAATCCCCTCAAACATATATATAACCCTTATCACAGAATTTCATTCCAACTTCTACTCATAAAATCTGAGTATTAAACTTCTGAATATTTTCCTCACAGAATCAATCAATCTAATAAATCATTACACACATACAATTTAGAATCAAACTCCTTTATACAAACAAATGTAATCAATTTACAAAAACTCCTTGTCTTTGGCCAGATCTTCAAAATCAAATGGCCCTTTCAACTGCCCGTAGGCTTATAAGAACAAACCCCTGGTTACTCAGAATTGAATTACTTCACACTCTCCAGATCTGTCCTTAATGCCTTTGAGGCTTACATTTATACAAAATGATAATGAACCGATTCAGTTCCCCTAATAACCAAATCCCTAGAATTGCTGAAACTAATTCTAATTTCATTCCTAAATCTCAACTATCTCTTCACATTCCTAATTAATCAAATTCTCCTATTTTCTAATCATTCGAGAATGGTTACATTTTCTCTCAATATTTAATTATTAAAATTCACTCAATTTATTACATAGGGTCTAACTCTCTTGAAAACTAAAAAACCCCTAAGCCTAATAAAATACAAGGACTTTTCTTTTAGCCTAATGCCCCTGCATCATGATGCATATAATACTCAACAATAATGCATGCAATTGGCAGTGACTTGTAATGATCATCTGGGGCAATGCCCTGGCAATTGATCACAAGAGGCTTATCTGTGATCTGCTCTCAGCCATCAATATTAGGTTTGGGATGGATTCTCGGAGATAGAAAGGGATAAAATTAAGAACTATTTGTCATTGGCAGGAAAGTGTGAGACATAGTGAATGCATTTTTGCTTCTCCACACTATTTTCTTCTATTGTAGTGGTTACTTCAGTGAAATTGTTGACTAGGAGAGCGATTGGCTATATGGTTTCCAACTCATCATGCATTCTAGAAGTTGTCGGTGGTGCATCTCCATTTGTCTCTTTCAGGCTTGCAATATTTCTTGCAAGGAAAAATTGGCTTGTGATTGCACCCTCATACCACATGAAGGCTCATTCACATTAAGAATCACATCATTATTGGTGCCGGAGCACACAATGAATAAAATTAAGGACACAATTTTTTAAATCAATAAGGGCACAAAGGGAGGAACCCCCAAATTACACAACCAAATTTTATATTACACCACATATTTCATAAATTTACATGATACGCTTCAATGGGCTTCATATACTGCAGGAAATAACTATTGGGAGTGTCCGAAAATAACTCTTGGGAGTGTCTGTTGGTGTAAGCCTTAGCCAGGCTTACAAAATTTCAAAGAGGAATATCAAAACCAATTTAATTCACCTTGGTACTTTTGTTTCTCATGCTCCACTTTTTCATCTCCTCTTCCTTCTATTATATTTTCCACTTCCCTATTTTCTCTCATTCCTGCCTTCCCGATGGACACTTTTGCATTAGACTCCCCTAGTAAGAAGACAAGTGAGCTCCCTCTCACAAGTGTGTAGATCAAACAGGTGAATGCTGAGTGACTCATCCCAACTCTACTTTCAAAATCCAAGTGGTCTCTTTCAAGCCCTTGCCTTCCCAATGTATGAAATAATTCTTTGTTCTCTAGATTTTTCCCACAACCCTATCTTTCAAGATATTTGTGATCTCATCCCTCTTATGGTTTGGAATCTACTCTTTCCAATTTCCAACATATTGATTCCCATCTGAAATACCTTCATGAACACACAAATCAAACGTGTTAGAATTTGGCGAGATGTCCACACCCTCAGGGAACTATAAAAGATAATCATTGTCGAAAATATTTTTCAAGATATTTGCAAAGACCTATCATCTTCTTTTTCAACTTTGCAGGTGTTCTTCGAAAATCTTTCCTTCCGATCGTGCTAAAACAAAATTCCTTTTCGAATCTTCACACACGCCATTTCACATTGGGCTTTTTGGGCTATTATCTTTGTTGGTGTTGCTACACCTACTCATGCATTTCTTCGTATGCCCAAGTTGAATGACCCACATTTGTTGTACTCTCTGCTTTCTTTAAGCAAGCAAGAAAACCAATTACTCCACTTGATGACCTACCATTAGAAATATTGAAGTACTATTCCTTTGCATATTCACTCAAAATTCTTTCTACACAAATTTAGTGTAATTGACAATACCAAATCCTCTATTCCCATTTCTCTCCACTAAATTTCTTAATAGATTTCCAAGGCTTCTATTAACTATCTCATTTTTTCCTGGCCAGTATGCATGATATGTGTGCACTGAATCGCAATTTTGTGTCAAGTATATTCCACGCAGTCTTGAAATGACCACAAAATTGCTATCTTTGTTTGAGATTATGCTTCCCGGCAACCATGTAAACAAACGATATCTTTAAAGAACAAAACAACAATGTATGTCACAACATTCCGTTTTCTTACCAGAATTAAATGTGTTATTTTTTTAAAATCATTAAAAAACTACAAAAATAGAATCTTTACCCGGTCGTTCTCAAGAATCCCAACATGAAGTCCACGCTAATACATTCCCATGGTGCTTCCAAGACAATGGTGTGTGTATAGTTTAATATTTTGATTCCTACTCTTACCAAGCCGACAAATTCTACAATTTTCAATCCATTTCTTCTCATTCTTGGATAAATATTCCAAGAATGGAGTTCACTACCATTTCATAGTTCCTTTCCTCAAAATTTCCACGCACAAAAAATATGTATTAGTTTCATACAGTCTCTTATTTCCTTCAACCCTACCATTTCCATTGTCATAGTATTCAACAATTTCGTTCTTCTGTTCAATGCTTCAGCAACCCTATGCAAACTCCATACCTATGTTTTAACATGAATGAGTGACTTTGTAAGAATTCTATCCACTTCATCTGCCATTGATCTAACTTTGCATGGTTTTTTATATATTATGATGACTGATTATTAGTAAAGTGAAAAATCACTAGGAAATAAGTAACACGTCTACTTTTTTTAATCATTGAATGATGGCATGGATATTTTGATCACACATATCCTTCAATGTTTTATTAAGAATGATGATTTGTAAATAAGGGACTTCGTTCACCAACATGGATCCTCTACAGAAGTTTGGTTCTTGCCTCTCTTTCAAACTTGTAAAAATATTCTTATTTGCAAAAATTTCACTAGCTTTCTATTTCTCTACCTTTTGCAAGGATTTGTCTATGGAATGGCTAGAAATTAATTTTATCTCATTTTTTGTTTCAAAAAAATAATAATAATTAAAGAAATTATGATAAAAAAAATTAATAATAATATAATAATAAAATTTAATCTCCTAGGGAGTTTACTTGGAAAGCTTATGAAAATGTAAACTAAATGCGAGAGCAAAGTCCCATGTTCAAATCCTAGGATGTTTGCCTTTGGTTACGTGTTAGGGGCCTCTAGTTCACCTAGGGATTATAACAGTGTTCCACGGGGTTGCGTCCCCCCACTTGGGGTTCGAGTTTCCTAGCTCCCTTGCACTTTGCGGATTTGGGGATGGTTGGGGGTCGTTTCCCCAAGCTCCCAAAAAACAGGGTACGCGAGGAAACTTCTGAGGGGTCGTTTCCTAGGAAAAAGGGGACGTGAGGGGACATAATGGGACATGAGGGGTTGTTTCCCTAGTAAAAAAATTGCAATTTTTTTTAATGAAAAAAAAAATTCCGAATTTTTTTAATGAAAAAAAATTTCCGAATTTTTTTAATGAAAAAAAATTTCCGAATTTTTTTAATGAAAAAACAATTTCCGAATTTCTAAGGTTTTGAGTTAACTTAAAAGTTTATTTCAATGTTTCATTGTTCATTTCACATTTCATTTATGTTGAAGCTGTCATCACTGCCCGATTTTATGTTGTATTGTGGGGCAAGTCAAAGGGTCAATCCAAATTGGATACAAGCACAAAAAATAATGGACTTGAAAATGAATCCAACAACAACAACAAACGAGTCTAAAATTGACATTAATCATCCCCTCTTACAACATGAAGGCAGTGTTGAACATTTAAATCATTCTCACACACAAATTTCTCATGAGTAATTTTTTATTAGATCTAAACATGAAATTGTTTTGCTGAGAAGTAGATTTTTTTAAATTCTTGCCACCTTTAGTTATGAGAAAGAAAACCATTATCAAAATTTGCAAGAATATAGTGTATTTTTCTTCCCTTCTTATCTTCTATTATTTGACATAAAGGCCATGGTTTCCAGTTTTTTAACATCACAGGTACAAACTTACATGTATGATATCCTCCATGATGTAAGTATTATATATTAGACAATGATAAAGACAGCTACACTATAAATATTAAAATTTCAATGATATATCGTATATTTTTATATTTATAAGTTTTTAAGGCCCTGACGTCCCTCCACGTTTCCTAAAAATTTGTGCGGAGCTTTTTCATAAGCCACTCTCGCATATCCCCTCTCCCTAACCCCACCTCCAGGGTACTTGGTGGAACATTACAGATAAGCCAGTCCCTTGGCAGTCCCTAGGCCGATGTTCCTTCAATGTTCCTTCAGAATTCAATTCCATTGCACTGGGTTCGTTTCATCTGAAGAAGACAAAAAGGCCATGGAGCTATATAGGGGTTCGGTGGTTATTTCAGCTATATTTGGAGGTTACGACAGGATTAGGAAACCCACGCATGTAAGGAAAATCATAGAAGAAAATGTGTGTTTCTTCATCTTTATGGACAATGCAACTCTCACAGAGCTTGATAGGTACCAGATCAAGTAGGATGAGTCTCACAGAATTGGAATTTGGCGCATAGGTTTGGTCAAAGAGTTGCCATACAAGGAATCTATAATGAATTGCCTCATACCCAAATATCTTCCTCGTAGGCTTTTACCAAACTATGGTTACAACATTTGGATGTATGCTAGGCTATAGCTTGTTGTTGATCCCTTGCTAATTTTGAAAAATATCCCTATAAATCACAATGTTGATATTTCTATGTCCAAGCATACTTAGAATATTCATACCATTGAGAAATCCAGTTTTACAGTCAGATGGGGAAAATGGAGTAAAGAAGCTGTGAGATATCAAATGGACCATTACTATGCTGATGGTTTGCAGCCTTGGAGCTCTGAAAAGCTTACCTACAATAGTGGTATGAGAGCTCATCATTGTTACTTTTTATCCATGATTTCAAAAATGTTACCTATGTAGCATGATTCTTGACCACTGTAACTGATTTTCCACATGTTGTTTTTTATGTGACAGATGTGCCAGATACGACACTCATATTGAGAAAGAACAACCTCCCAACAAACCTATTTTCCTGCCTTTTGTTCAATGAATTAGAGGTCTTCAATCCTCGGGATCAGTTGGCATTTGCTTATGTTAGAGATATGATGAGCCCAAAAGTGAGTATTCACATGTTTGATGTAAATATTTTCAGTACAATCACAAATGAATATCGACATTCCCGCAAAATCAGTGGGAGTATTTTCAAGAAGCCTGGTGTGAACCAGAAAATTTCTCTGGGACACGATATTACAACCTACAAATCGTATTTGGACAGGATGTTGAATGAAAAATATTTTGTACTTTAACAATTTTAGTGAACCACGTATCACATTTTAGCCATGTATACCATGCACCTCCAATTATCTCCTTTGAAGGTGTCAATTCTGCTAGCATATACACCTTCTTTGCTTAGTCAGAAACACACTTCACCCCTTTTATTAAGCCACGAGCTTCCATATTTTTCAATGCTTTGTTAACCTATGGTTGTTGTAAATTTGTTTCTCTTTTCATATCTTTTGTCCATATACCCATATTTCCAGAATTTTTTATGACTTGATATATGAGCATATCTTCAGATGAGAGGCCCTTAAACATCATAGATTCTTCTTTTGTCTATTGCTCATAAACTATGAAACCACCCTTCTTTAAAACCTAGAGTTGACGATTTTGAAGCAGGGCATTGAGTGCCTGAGCTCTAACATTGAGATCAACATCTTTGAGATTTTCCTCCATGATTTTATCTGTCAATCCATCAAAGAAAGTAGTGAAAAGATCCAATATTCTATTGATGGTAGTATCCATTTGTGAAACTGATGCTACCATCTCTAAGATCTTCAAAACTATAATAGGCTTCAAACCCTAGAACAATATGTGCATTTGTAGTGTTTGATTATCCTGATTACTCCATTTGTAGCATGTGCTTCAAACCCTAGCAACAGTATGTGCAGCCCTCAAGAAGAAACAAAAAATGTATATATATATCTACATTTTGAACATTTTTGTGGGTATTACTATGTTACGATCACAAAAAACAAAATTATGCACAACTGAATTTTGATAATTTGGATAAAAAAATGTAGAATTGAGTGGTGCTTGAAGCATTATTTGGTGGGAGACAATTTCTAACTAGTGGATTTAGTTTCGAGTTGCTTTATGAACAATCCTCACTTATTTATCAGTTATTTTCGTCTCAAGCATACCAATGTCATTTTCCAACATATATTATTATCATTTACTCATGCAACTTGCTGTGCATATGGTTTCCATGTTTCATTTTCTCAGTTGTCACTGTAGAGGCAACCATGCTCTCCTTTTTCCAAGCATATATATATATATCTATAAATTTTTTCCCTTTGTTTACCAAAGGGGCAGGTAGGTGTCATTTATTCAACTCTTTATCATCACTACTCACAAGTTAATTCAATGATATCCAACATCTCATAGATTTAATGTCTTAGCTTCCTATGATTTATCATAGCTCAGATTCTCATGGTTTGCTTTTAGAGCCAAACATTTTGCAAAGATTCATCTTTTGGTGATCATCATGAAACCTTCTTTAGAGATTCTGTTGCACTCTCTTGGTTTTGAGTTTGCATTCTTGAATTTGAGTGTGCTTTGAATTTTATTTAACTGTTCCTTCACATGATTTGAATTCAATTTTTGATTGTCTGTCCAAACATAGAAGAGCTCTAGATTAAAACTTGTTAATGTATGATGTATTCAGTGTTGCTTTCTGACTTATAATCCAAGGGACTTAATGCGATAATCCATTGTATCCAGGAACATGGATCTGTGCTTCTATCACCAATGATTATTTCAACTTACTGTTATTATTTTCGGCACTATGACGAAACTTTTTCAGATGCTTACTGAGATTTCTTATGCCTAGCATGTGATACTAATTTTTTTGTCCATTTTTGTCTAGGCCAGGATTATTTGGAAAATGCATCAACTGTTGACATTGGATATACTATAATTTTAGAACACGCGCTTGTGGAGAGGGACCGAAGGTATGTTTTTTTCTACTTCTAATTATTATTTTAGTTTGATTCATATCCTTGCCACAAGAATAAACTATGTGGTATTTGAATGAATAGTTGTTTGTGTTTGTACCGAAATATGTGAGATGCTCTACATCCTGCTTGGGGTGGGTGGGGTCGTCAATATTTTATTTTCATGCAATGACATTTAATCTATACTATGTGTTAGGTGCATCGAATATAATATCCCAAATCCATCTAGTTCCGGTTTCAATAGTGTCAATATTGTATATCTTGAGTTCAGAGAAATGATTGATGTATTGAATATTGAAATTTGAGGTATTCAACCTCGAGCTTTTGAAAATTGATGTGCATATCAGACACAATTTTAGAAGTGTCTGTGCTAGTGTATATTGATTTCCATTTGATATTAGTGCGAGTAATCTCATTTTTTGTGGAGATAACTCTGTTTAGTTTGGAGGCTTTGTAGGTTTTTGTCATTTGGGTCAGAAATGCAAGTGTGCATTTTGATATGCAGTTTCATATTTGATGTTATTTATCTATGGAAAGCATAAATAATGAATGGAGTTAATGCATGCCATTGGGTTCTTAGTCCATTTCTGATTTGTACACTGTCATGGATGTTCCATCGGATCTTCATAAAAAATTTCATAATATTATACAATTTTTCACTATGCAGTATTCTAATCAAGATTGCAGACTTCATATCATTAGCTTTAACACAGAAGTTACTGAGAATCAGCTAAAAGTGAATTGAAAGAGACAAACAATTACACACCATTTATACATTGAATACAAGATATACCCTAGGAAAACCCAATACAGGACGAACCCGGCTAGAAGGAGAGGCCTATGCTTTTCTCTTTTCTTCTCAGGATGAAAAGTGAATACAAAGAAAGGGGTACTCACACTGGCCAAATGTGGATGCTACAGGATTTTATTCTTCCTCTGTCATGCCTCAATATCCCATAACTATGAACATAATATTGAAACATTTCTATGAAATAGATATAAATGTAGAGAACATAGAGAGACACAACTTGAATTGTTTATAGAGAGTTGAAGAAGTTACATGGTCACTACGTGTTGCGATTTGTCTTATGAGGATCACTTTTTATTTTTTTCTTTTTCCTTCTAATATTGATCCACCCAATTCTATTGACATGGGTTAGTGGCATTGTGATATATTGATTTGTGAAAGGGAATCATGAATGCAAGTTGGTTAGGACTAAGCTTTTCCTTTTTCGATTCACAAAGGTGCTTTAAACCTCAAAACAGATTTGATGGCACCAATGTTGAGTGTGTCTCCCCACCACTACTAAGGGGAACTTGCATAGGTCTCTTTGCTTTCAGATGAGCCATTTTCTTTGTTGGAGCACATATATTTCATTTTATTACTTACCATCCTTTGGGATTTTTCCTATGTCCATTAGATGTAGAAGATGTTGGTGAAGATGAATAGGTTTCTTGGAGGTGTACAGTTTGTTGGCATGAACTACATCTAAATGTTGTGCTTTCAATGTCTAACATTTTGGTAAAAGTGAGATCGACCCATTATATGAGCATCTAGTTGGGAAACTCACAACTTAGGTTGAGCACTACACATTATGGGTAAAAATGTTGAGCCCATGACAATATGAGCTCCATTAACTTTAATAAAATGACCCAGGGAGTTCCTAATAGTTGCAAGAAAGTGAGGATACCATAAGTGAAAAGCAGGTTTGGAACTCTTACCTAGACCGGAGCTGTTGTAATAATAATGGTGTTTGGATAAAACTTTGAGAACTAGGGATGAAAGGAGAGGTCCATTCCCCCCTAGCAATAAGGTCCTAGGTGGAAAACATTTTTTCTATCCACCATGGCTTTAAAAATTACAATGAAGTAACACTTGGAATGGAGGAACAGCTCATTGTTCGTAATCTAGGTCTTATTTTTCCACCCATGAAGCATTGTTGTAGATGGCTAAGGCCCATTAAAATGACAAAGAGTGGTATCCCTTCAATACAAAAATTTGTGGGCATATATCTGTGGATCTAGCACTTCAAGTTCCAACACTGGAATGTCCTTTGATTTCTCCACTATGAAGGAAGGATTGAGGGACCCCTTTATCTTTGAGGGAATAGAAAGCCTAGGCTTCACCTCATTCTTGAATTGATGGGATTGGGAGGAGGAGGGTATATTTTTGCATAGGTATCCTCCAAGAAGGCTTGAAACCAAAAGCATAATGGCATCCTTTCTTATGCCAAAATCCATGGGAAAAAAACACTCAAGGAGTTGCCTTCTTGCATAGAGTCGTTTCTAATGGCTTGGAGGGAATCCTCTCTTTGTTGTATCCATTAATTCAATATAAAGACATAGCCCATGGATTTCATATGAAAATAGAAGGATTCCCCTAAATGGGACCTCATAAATACTTGAAGATTTGCAATTACTCCCCCTTATTTTTTAAGATTCGTGTTAGATAAGAGTGCAATGGTATTAGTCGAATGAAGACCATATTGGAGCTGAAAGTCTTATATAGTGTTTGTGTAATTTGAGACTCTTAAAAAGCTATGGTGGCACCTCATTTGACTCTAAATGCCATGGAAATTTCCGATGACCACATGCTCTCTCTAGTTATAGTTTTAATTGCCAAGACTAATGTGGTCCTAGATCATCCATTGACTCCTTTTATTGTCTTGTTCATTTAATTAGTGTTAACTATTGCAAGCGTGATGACAAAGAACTCATTCAATGTCTTATTGACCCATGATGATTGTTTTTAATGCATAAAATGCAAGATCATCCATAATTTGAGCCTTGAGCTCAAGATAGACTTTGTCAAACTTGAATCTCACGTTGACACTGGCATTTGAAGCAATGGTTTACAAACGCTTGATTTCATGAACTCTCTTGAATATTTTCTTAACTCCCTAGTTGCTTATATTAATCCCAAAAAAGTGACAACATGCAAAAATAAACTAGTTAATTAGTTGGAAAAAACAATGTTACCATAAACCTTGTGCAGGAAAATGTTTAATGGCTTGGAGGGATCCCCTCCCTTCATTATTTCCATGAATTTAATATATAAACAAAATCTGTGGATAATATAGAGGGGTTCCTCTGAAAGGGACCTCATAAAGACGTGAAGATCTGCTATGGCTCCCCCTTGTTTGAAGGTTCATGTTAGATAGTATCAAAATTATAGTAGTTATACAAAGACCATACTAGAGCTGAGAGGCTTGCTTTCCCTAGTGTTTGGCAAGTGAAGACTGTTCAAAAGCTATGGTGGCACCTCATTTGGCCTGAAATGCTAGATATAGCCAATAACGGTATTCTCTCTGTGGTTACATTTGTAACTACTAGCCCTAGTGTGGCCTTGGCTTGGTCATTGACCCCTTTTGCTATCATGTTCATTTATCTAGGTTTTGTTATTTTAGGCATGATGAAAATGACTTCTTGACCCATTGATGTGTATCCTCAGTGTAATCAAAAGCAGGATTGGCTAAAACTTGAGCCTTGAGCTCAAGATTGACTTCATCAAACTTGGATCTCATGTTGATGATGTCATTTGAAGCCATGGATTTAAAAATCCTCGATTTCATGCACTGTCTTGAATATTTACTTAAGTCACTTGTTTATAACTCTATATTAATCTTAGAAAGAGACAACATGCAGATCTAAACTAGTTCATTAGTTGCCCAAAAAAATGATATCATAATTGCACAAGAAAAATAATATTTCAAGCCAAATCTTATGCCAAGTTTTGAGATAGTTGGTGGTTCACGGGTGGTCACCCCTTAAAAGAGTATATTTCTTGGACATTATAGAATCGATAAATTGGCCATAATAGGGACTCATTCCATCTCCAAGTGGCTTGGGTTTTCGTTAAATATTCATAGGATTTTGTTGAAAGTTTGTGTGAGGAGGTATATAGTTTTTTAGAAAATAGAAACAAAATTCTTCAAGGATAACATAGAATTGAACCATTGACCCATATAATGTCCTAAACTATGGTTCTACAATTGTCTCCAAATTTTTCTTTTTACACCATCTAGTGACACCACTTATTATTTTACTTCATAATGGTTGCAGGTAAATTTTTTAAAATAAAAGGGATGGGTGTGTTTGGCAATGATGATAAAAACACAAATATACTTGTGTAGGCCTGGTGGTATTATTTACTGACAGATTGACATGAGAATGATGATAATCCCTCAGCTTTTCCATGAGATATCCATCAAATTGGTGACAAATGAGTGATCAATTGCCCAACCACAAGAATCTTCTGTAAATGCCACCCCCAAACTAGGTTATGAGACCACAGGGAGGAAGGATGGTTGTTGGATTTATTTCTCATCCATCCCAACTGACAATAATAAAAAGAATATCCACAACTAGACACCAACAATTATTTCCCTCATTGAAAGCTTATTTAGGTATCTCACCCTAACGTTCAAATATTGACAAACCTCTTCCACTTAGAAAAACACAACACAAGTTCATGATCTCCATTGAATCCATGCCCTCTAGTTGCACAATGTTGGCATAAATAATTTGAGCTACTGATTTCTCTTTGGGAATCCTTGAAATTCATATACCTTGGCTCATTACAATGATGAATCAGACAAGTGGATAATGTGATTTGAAAGATACCTTAGCTCATTTCTAGTTAACATTGATTTAAACAAGTGAGTAATGAGATTCCATGTTGCTTACTCTACAACTCTCTCTTCAAACAAAATGCCTTCCTTCCACTTCTTCCACAACCCCTCTAGCTTGGCACAGACTCACACATCTTTCAAGATCACTGGATTCTTAGGTTGGTTATATGGAATTTCATCTATGGAGGCATGTGTTCTCTCAACATGAGGAAGAATGTAAGAATGATAAGGAAAGAACCTCTCCAAGAAAAAGCAACTTATGTATCCCATGCATGAGGATCATGTGTCTTCCATATAATATTTTGAGTTTGGACTTGGAACATATCATCAACAGGGTAGGTGAAAGAGCTTTTAATATAGCAAGGTTAAAAGATAGAACCTCTGCAAGCAACACATGGCAACAATGATGTATTGGGTTATAAGAGGCACCCCAGCCCTTGATAAGAAATCCCATGTGATGTTGCCATATGGGGTTTCAAGATAACTCATCCTAGATTTGTATGCAACTCCCTTCTACCAGCTCCATGTAGAGGGCCATATTTTCCATACAGAGAGACATCCCCCAGACCAAATCCATCTCTTTTACCTAGATTTCTATCTAGATCCTGAGATGGTAAGATAGCTTCCCTTTCAACTTTAGAGGAATACCCTTTTTTTGACAGTGGGCATTCGATGAATTGAGGCTTACCCTGTACTTGGCTCCAGAGCTTTGTATTTCTTCTTCTTAGCATTTTGATAGCCATGCTTAGATATTTTTAAGTAGGACCAATTCTATATTTTATAGGGGTGACCTTTGAAATCCAACTTTGTACTGCCACTTATGAATTAAGCAGTCTTGTTGATGTAATTTTGGTCATTTTTTGGACATTAAGTAACCTATCTTACCTTCCCAAGGACTCACTTTACTCTTCCATTCTTGGATTCAACTCCTGTGTCGATCCTCAAGCAATATTTTTGGAGGTTATTATATTATTTATTATACTTTGGTTTTATAACAGTTAAGCATAACATCAAAACCTATCTTGCCTGCCATTTGGACTCATGACCATTCAATAGTGGGGCCTTTGCCTTGGGCTTCGAGCTAACAAAAGTTGTAAAGCATGTTCACATTCTACAGTATGGGGTCATTACAATTCAACCCTATTGGATGGACACAATTCTCATAAACCACTACATTGCAAATAATACATGATTTAGTCTGTTATAATCCAGGGGTTAAAACTAGAATCTTAAATTCTCCAGGTCATAAATTCACTGACAAACATTGATGCAGGGAATTTTCTATCTGGACTGTTGGAAAGATCTTGAAAAAGAAAAATTTGCATTGTTGTTGGTCATTTTTATTTGTGATTTAGTATCAACTCTTTTGCTTCATTAGAATTAAGTCCATTTTGTACTGGAAGATAATTGAACACATTTTTTTTTCCAATGTTTTGTAGTCTTAAAATGAACTAATTACTGTATTATTGTTTGGTGTTCAGTACTGAAAATAGATACTCTTATTGTTATAAGTTTCAATTTTTTTTATTTGTTGGTTGCCGTCATGTTTTGAGTGAAGACTTGTGAAATTCCAAATCGCATGTCACTTTATGTGAAGGGGATATATATATATTCTCTGTGGTTCCTTGGAGACCCGTGTTACATTTGCACAGAAGTTTAGATATCATTCAGATATCTAAAATCTTGAATTTCTAATTTGAATATTTACGTGATAAATGAAAGACAAAGGTCCCAATTATAAAAATTCACCCAACAACAACAACATTGAGATTTTTCTTTCATTCAACCTATAACTTATTGCATCTCTCTTCATCAGTGCTCTTATTCCATATGCTATCCACTTATGACATTTCCTCTGCAATATTTGGTGCATTTGCGAGTTATAAGTCATTTGTAGGATATAAATATCTTTAGAGTTTCAATTCTAATTGAGTATTCAACTAAACATATTGAGTCTCTTATACTTAACTATTTTTCCCTCCACCCACTTTTCATAAATTGCATAACCATTAGGTAGAGACCTGTAGCTTTGATGATGTTTTGTTTGTTTAATAAAAGATTGTCGATAATTTAATTTATTGAAAGTTGTAGAATTTACAATCTATAAAGTTTCAAGATATAATTTTTAAAAGTCTAATTCTTTAAAGGGTGCTAGTTCAATGGAAGAGCACCTGCTTTACAAGTAGGAGGTTGGTGGTTCGATTCCATCGTGCCCTGATATTTATATGGAATGATGACGATCAATTTTTGGTAATGGCAGCTCTTTTGACCATCACTAATGAGCTTATAGTGACATTTTTTGACCCTCACCAAAATATGAAATGGTGACATTCAACGCACGCCACCATATATACGCATCAATAGTGACGACCAAGAAAGGTATATCACCATAAATCATTGTTGTTGATATGAAATGGTGAGGGTCATTGTTTGTCATTATAGTCATTATTCGTGATAGACCTTGATGTCACCAATGAGCTTATGATGACATTTTTTGATCCTCACCAAAATATGAAATGATGACGGTCAACGAACGCCATCATATATATGCATCAATAGTGACAACCAAGAAAGGTCTGTCACCATAAATCATTGTTGTTGATATGAAATGGTGAGGGTCATTATTTGTCATTATAGTCATTATTCGTGATAGACCTTGAATGTCATCACAACACATACTTTCGGTGACGCCACCTTTGGTGATGTTTAGTTTTTTGGTGACGGAGGCTATTGACCATCACCATTGCTCATATGAAATGGTGACGGTCACTATCCGTCATTATAAATCATTATTGGTGACGGATATTGAATGTCACCACAACCCCTATACTTTCGGCGATGCCACCTTTGGTGACGATTTCTCTTTTGACCCTCACCAATGAGCTTATGGTGACATTTGTTTCTCCTCACCAATGTCCCTTTTTCTTGTAGTGTGTATAATCAACCAAGGAATACACTCTACCACTTGCTTCACACTGATCCAGGAAAAATTGACAAACACATAGCCAATTTCTTGCCTACCCTCAACCTGCCTTGCTCACACAATCCCTAGAGAAATAAACCCCTATTAAATTTGAAATTCAACCTTGATTGTGAAATCCATCATGGGATTCCCGTGGCTTTATAATTGCACCTAGGTAGTTCGCTAAAAATACAAATGATAATTTACTTTCCTTTAACCTTTGTCTCAACAGGTTTTTCATCAGAATTGACATGCATGCAACTATTAATAGTGAATCATCAGTTACTTGGTAGATCACTACTTGTGAATTAAATCTATTTTAATTCACTTGATCTTCCACTAGCTCATCAATCAATTAGAGCTAGTTATACTGATTTTAACCCAATTAATTTGATTTAATTGATTGCACTCACACCACACTAGTGCTACAATTGCAATTGGACCCTGTAAATAATATAATCACTCTACATGCCTATCCTTTGACCCTCAACACGAAATTATTGAGCTAACTAAGTCTATTACACTTAGTTAACTATTGCAAGTTGTTATGAGATAAGATTACAATTTAATTTTAATTTAATTAAGGATAATTAAATCAAAATCCTCACATGGTAACCATTTATGGGTGCCATTTTATAGATTTTGTTTCTAGATGCCAATTTCACTGTTTCTTGTTGCAAATTTCAACACTCCCTCTCAAAAAGAAAGGAATAAATCTGTCGTGATCCGGTACCTTTGGAATGTTCTGCATGCAACACTTCTGAAACTGAATAGCGTCCAAACAACTAAATCAGTATAATTCATTTGTCATCAAAGTCTTCTGACTGTTTCTAGCTACTGCACATGTCTACTCGACTCTCTATGATGCTGCTGACATATGCATCTGTGCTCTCAGCACTGTTTCCATATTTGATATGTGCTCTAGTATCTAACTCTTTTTACTCTGATTTATGTATTCTTGACATCTGACTACACCAATCTAACTGATCCTTCCTACTACTGCTTACTGTGGGCTCCTCATAGCTAGGTTCGATCCATGAGACACACCATCTCAATGGACCCTGTCCAAATTTCTTCTTGGGATCATATTTGCACATTGCCCCACATCACTCCTAGAGGTTTAGTTGCATGTACTACCTCTGCCCATCTGGCTCGAAATTTCCCACTCCTAGAGGTCTTTGCTTGAGTGGACTCTTCCACTCGGTCTCCTCTCTGCTTCTCCAATTGTGGCTGCTCCACAAACTTCTGAGACTGCTTCTGAGGCTGCATGTTGCGAGATAATTGCTCTCTCTCAACCACCAAGTCATTAACCACTGATTTTCTCCTCAAATCCTTGCATGCATCCTCAACCTTGAGAGCATACAAGTTCTTGAATCTTGAACTGATCCTATTCACCTGTCCCGTGGCTATGTGTTTAAGGAACACCTTTCATTTTCTAAACATCACCTCATAAACACGGTCTTCCAATACCGCTACGGAGACAAGATTATTCCTTAGGCCTAGAACATATTAAACATCTGCTAGTCTGAGAGGGGAGCTAGACTCCCTCTGAAAGGTAATTGTACCTATCTCGATCGCGCTATACCTTCTATCATCTCCAAACTCTATGTTCTACTGGAGGTCCTTCTCCTCCAAGTCACTGAAGGGATCTCTATTCCTCATCATATGAAATGAGGCAATGTTGTCTAGATACCACATGCATCCCATTGCAGTGTTGGCCATGCATGCAATGAGAGTAAAATCAAGCTTGAACTATGAAGCCAATGCTTCATCCACTGGAACTCCAAGCTCCTTCTTGCTTGCCTTCTTCTGTGGACAATTCAAACCATAGTGCCCATGCTCGTGACAGTGAAAACATATGATCTTGGACAAGTCTCTCTTGACTTCTTCACCTTGGGATTTATTTCCCTTGGCCTTCTTTCTGTTTTTGGCCAATGCAAAATCTTCTTATTTGTTGGTGCTGGAGGTCCCTTCTTTGTTGCTCTGCCTTATCTCTTCTATTAAAAAATCCGACCATAGTCGCTCCCAATCTGTTAACTTCTCCCTCCCGTTCACAAATTCCTAGTAACTATGCCAACTTTTGGGAAGGCCTAGAAGTGTTAGACTCTCCAAATCATCATCGATTACGGTCACACCAACACTTCCAAGCTCATCTCGACATTGAGTGAACTTCACCAAGTATGTTGGTACCATTTTTCCCTCCTCCTTCTTGATCTTTCTGAGCTTGTCTTTCAATGCCAACTTCCTTTGGTCGCTGCTATTCTAAAAAATATATTTCAAGGCCTTCCACATAGCATATGGATTCACCTTCCCATGGAGACTCAAGAGAATATGATCTCGAACTCCCTCAAATAAGATCCACCTTGCCTTTGTTACCTTCTTCTGCCATGCATAAATAAGTTGGGCATCTATTGCCATGGGCTTGGGAATATCATTATCTATGAATTCCTTCAACCCATTGTCCTCCAAAACTGCCTCCATCCTGTCTTTCCATGCAATATACTTCGTACTTCCCTCGAGTGCATATTCGAGTCTCAAGCCAATGAAACACATCTTGATCCACTTCTAGCTCCAAAGAAAGTATCTGCAAATTTGAATATTGTTCAACAAAAACTCAATTTCTTCTCTTCTATTGTGATTCTTGGTGCTCTAATACCATGTAGAAAATATCTAACACAACTCTGATACCATGCAGAAATTACACCAATAGATTCAATCTGATCATGCAATGTACTAAAACAAGATACTGAATCCTTCTACAATATTTGCGGAATATAAAACACGATCGCTCAATCACATGTAAGTAAGAGAAAGAAGTAAATCAATCGCACAACACAAGATTTTCCTGGGGAAAGAAACTACACAAAACCCCTCTATATTTATTGTATAATCAACCAAGGAATCATAAAACAATACAATGCATGTGTGCTCACCACAACCTCATTCACTCTACCAATTGCTTCACACTGATCTAGGCAAAATTGGACAACCACATAGCCAATTTCCTTCCTACCCTCAGCCTGCCTTGCTCATGCAATCCCTAGAGAAATAAAACCCTATTAAATAACAAATTCATCCTTCCTTGATTGCACAATCCATCATGGGATTTGTGTGGCTTTATATCTACACCTAGGCAGTTCGCTAAAACTACAACTAATAGTTTACTTGCCTTTAACCTTTATCTCAACTGGGTTGTCATTAGAATTTACATGCATGCAGCTACTAATAGTGAATCATCAATTACTTGGTAGATCATTACTTGTGAATTAAATCTATTTTAATTCACTTGATCTTCCACTAGCTCATCAATTAGTTAGAACTAGTTAAACTTATTTTAACTCAATTAATTTGAGTTAACTGATTTCCCTCACACCACACTAGTGCTACAACTGCAACTAGACCCTATAAATAATAGAATCACTCTACATGCATATCCTTTGATCCTCAACTCGAAATTCTTGAGCTAATTAAATCTATCACACTTATTTAACTATTACAAGTTGTTTTGAGATAAGATTACAATTTACTGTTAATCTAGTTAAGGATAATTAAATAAAAAACCTCACATGGTAACCATTTTTGGGTGCCATTTTCTAGATTTTGTTTCTAGATGCCAATTTCATTATTTCTTGTTGCAAATTTCAACATGTGGGAACCTGTAAACCAAGGCATTGGAGCGCTAGTTCAGTTGGTAAACAGGGTATTAGAGCATCTTGTAGGTTGGAGCTATTAAATTAGGGAGTTGGAACCTCCTTCAGTTGGAGCTGAAAACTTAATGTAAATATTTTAAATACAAATATTAAGAAGCGTTTGGTGGTTTTTGTCCTCGAGGGGTTTCCACCTAAAAAATCTTTTAGTCCACTGTCTCTTTTTTTATGTAGCGATGAATGGTGTTGATGAATGTTTATGTTTTTATGATGCTAATAACAATTAATTCTCTGTGAAGTTAAATAAATACTAATTGATAAGAAATATTGATTCACCCCCCTCTTAGTATTTCCAACAATTGGTATCAAAGCAAGTTCCTTCAATAACAAATTTGTATTTTGGAAAGGAAGAATGAAAGTGTAATACCTCTCGTTGTTCATGATATAATTAAATATTATTATTTAAGCTATTGAGCAAGATGAATTGGATTATAGGTTGGGAATGAGAATTATACAATGAGGCTGGCATGCCCATGTAGCATAGTTAAATATAATGAGGGGACAACATGCCTGGATATTTATAAGCCTGTAAATAATGTGAGTCCTTAGAGCCTAAATTGTAATTAATGCAATAAAATATTATAATAATAATAAAATAAGGCTAGCTATAGAGCACACTCCATGAAATGAGTATGGGGGCGCAACTCCAAAAAAAGGTCAACGGTTATGTTCTTTCGGTGAAAAGTGTACCCTAGGGCCCATGGGGCTCCAGTGAGTGCCACTTAACTAGTTAGGGTGATGAAATTATAAAAGGTTAAGTTCTCCTGCAATTTGGGGAATTGAACCTAGGTGATGGCTGGAGGGGGAATTAGTTAGTGAGTCTCAGGAGGACTGTAAGACTAATTGATGGCTAGTGATTCCTAGGGTTGGACTCTAGACTAGCCGAGATGTGGTTATTAAGTTAACAATTCCATATGGATGCATTCTGTTTATGATGTAAGCCCCAATGCTGGCTCCAAGAGCTTGGTGATGTAACGGTTTGTTGAACTTGTTTATGGCTTGGCGGCCATGGAGTTGTGGTGGGAACTCAATGTCAGTTTATGGCCTAGAGGGTGCCTAGATCCCTAGAGCAACACAAATATTAGTTTGGCACCTTGACAATTAGCTTGGAAGGTGCTTGGAGCCCTGGAGCAACATGACTACTGGGTTGGCACCTCGGTCATTAAGGTAGAAATATTTTTCATTTACTGTTACCTTTGGAGTTGTCGTCCTAGCTCAGGGGTGACCGATGGTTGAGATTATGAATTTCTAGGTCTATGGTTGGGTGGAACATGGAGAGCTTGTAGCTAGCCAAAATCCTTAATCAGATAAGTTTTCAAGCTCTTGTGTTGTGTTAATTTATGCTTGTATGTTCTGTTGTGTTTGAAACCCTGGATTTGGGGTTGTGCTTCCACTGAGAGGATAGAAAATTAGCTTCTGTATTATGTTGGATGAAATTGATATATCCCCAGTTCTGAGTTATCTTATTAACCACAGTGATTATGTTAATTATGGGTTTACACTAATTCTACATTTGTGTACAATTGTGCATTGTCTATGTTAAATTATGGTGTTTTGTATACAATGTCTTTTATTATTGAACTATGCAATAAATGAATATTATGAGTTAGTTGAATTATAATTATGTGCATAACGAATTTCCATCAATTTTGTGCTTCCTTACCAATTTAATTTAGGGTTTATACCTAACTGTTGTGCTATAGGGACTCTAGTTGTTAGCTAGAGCTTAATATTGGAAATCTTCAAATAAATAAGATTTTTTAGTAATGTTGATGGTTATGGACGTATTTTTGGGATGAGGTGGCGTAGTGTTGTTCAACTCGAAGCTAGGGACATTACAAAGTGGTATTAGAGCACAGTTTCAACATTGGGTCCGAATTAGGTCTAATTTGGAATATGTTGGGTAAAATATCTTCAGATTACAGGTTGTCCACCATTTGTTTGATGAAATCACAATGGTGGGAATAGCAGAAACTTCTCTAAATTTGAGAGAAAATACCACAAATGGGTACTCAACAAGTTACAAGGAATGGTGGGTCAGAAATTTGATGGTTTTGGGCTTGAATGATCCAAAGATGTGACATAATTAAAGAATCACAGGTTTCCTGTCAAGTATTTGACTAAGGTTATTATGGTCAGAATTGGGAAAATTCACTTAAAGAATGAGTTATAGGTGCCAAGAAAGAGTGGAGATGATTAATCTCATTTAATTACATAATAAAATTGGAAGAAATTGATTAATTTGGCCTCAAAAGTCCAAAATTCATATACAATGCCACCATTAAAAGAAAATTTTTATTTTTATTTTAATTGAAATGGTTTCAATTAGTAAAACAAGATAATGGGAAGCCATGATATTAACAGCTAATCACCTGATAGAATCATCAACCCACCAGATGAGACCACATGATACTAGGTACTTTATATATATATATATAGAATCACACCTAACAGATGAGACCATGATGTACCTAGTATCATGTGGTCTCATCTGGTGGTTGATGATTCTATATATATATATATATATAAAGCACGGGGTGATCAGCGTGGACTCATCTCGGTGGGTTGATGCTTCTATATATACAGAATCATTGGCCTCATCAGATCATGATACTTCGTGGGAACTTTATATAGTACCTAGTACCTAGTATCATGTGGTCTCATCTGGTGGGTTGATGATTCTATCAGGTGACTAGCTGTTAATATCATGGCTTCCCATTATCTTGTTTTACTAATTGAAACCATTTCAATCAACTCATTTGCTGTGTTGAATGAACGGCTCATTAAATCTAGATGTCTTCACTTAGAGGTCATTTTGAAGATCAAATGGAAAAATTTTAAAACTGGAAATGAAGCATTTATAATATTAAGTGTAAATTAGAATTTGTTGCTTAATTATTACTAGTAAATAATGTAATGAGATCGTACCTAAATTTATGTATTAAGCTTTATGTGAACAACTGAATGAACCCAAAATGGCAATAGTGGAAAATATTGTGGCAATATTAATTGTTTGGAAACTAACGAACAACTAATCACATCTTTTTGTATTCAAGGTGCCTAAGGGATGATAGGGTCCGGGGTATGCAGAATTTGCATGAGGGAGGTTGAAGACAATCTCCACCTTTTCTATCTCTGTCCTTTTGCTCGGGAGATCCACCTCACCCTCAGCAAGCAGTTCAATTTTCAGAATCCAGATTATGAGAATCCTGGGGATTGCATAAGTTGGTGGTTCAGAAAAGGTAAATTTCTTAGGAACATTCCCATCATTTTTCACTTGTGTTTATGGTGTTGTCGAAATAGATGGATATTTGATGATCAGGATAACACACCTGGAAAAAATAGTTTTCAAATAATCTAGATTTGGGGAAAATTAAGAATCCGACAGAAGTCCCCCTTTAACTTGTCGAAAAGGCTAAGACCATTTGAAATCCACTATCTTGCGGGCTTTTTTGACGGGGCATCAAAGAATATGAGATGTGGCCGCGGAGCATGGTTGATGATATCTCCTATATGCCATTATAAAATCCATTGGTATGGTGGGCTGGGCACAAATATTAGGGTTGAGATGTTGGCACTGTGGGGTTTGCTTTGATTCTCAAATCAATTATACTTGGATAAGTCGTGGATTTTTGGGGACTCCCAGGTTCTCATGGATCACATGAACAATGAGACTTCACTGAATCTTGGACACCTAGCTACTTGGCTTGATAGAATTAAAGATCTGAGTATATCCTTCTCATCTATTACTTATAAACACATTTATTGGGAGAAGAATACTTAGGCGGATCAACTCTCTAAGAGGGGTCTAGATGGAAATTTTGTTGAGATGCATTATGAGCTTACTGATGCATCGGGAATTGGGGCGAGTGGTGTTGTCAATTTTTTCTAATTGATAAGATGGTAGGGACTCCTTTTTGTATTACATGGTCGGTGGACATCACATTTCACTGGGACCATGGCACATGCCATGTTTTTGTCTTTTGGATACAGAGCAGAGGACAATGATCAACTCTGACGCTGGACATTGTGTCACTGTTGGGCAATCTATATGGATAGTGAAGAAAAGTGTTGAAGAAATGTGTTTATTTATAACTTATGGATTTTTGTCATTGGATACAGGCTAAGGACGAAGTTTAATACTGAAGGAAGCAAGCGGGACTCTGAGGGGCTTTCTACATGGACAAAAGAGAACATGTGTTTGATGAAAATGTTTGTCACAAATTTTTGAATGATCTTTGTTGTAAGTATCAATGTTAATATCCAACATACTAGAAATCACATCTTGTGTATTCAAAATGATTAACCAATATAATTTTGTACTGGTACTTAATATAAACCAAAAATATTTTTCCAAAAAAAATTATACTTACAACCTGATGGCGGTACGATACTGAAGTTTTCTTGCAAAATTTCAAAATTTCAACATATCACATGTATATTAGTAATTTAAAATTTATATTTGTCGCAAATATTTGTGGGATGGTAAAGACCATTATATATAGAGGCATATGATGTACACGAGAATATTAAAATTGTGCAATTATTTGTTTGTCGATAATAGATTGCCTAGTAAAACCAGAATAATTTTTAGGGACGAAGTGCAACATTATGAGGATTCCAAAAATGGAACCCATGTGTGCCTCAACGAACTGGGTCTGAGGCAGTCTGGTGATATTAAAAAAATGTGTTAATTTTTATAAAAGTCTGTGGAGAAGGCGCACGAGCTTGGACGCTGAAAGAGAATAATGCAGAGGTCAATGGTAGTGTCAGCGTGTAAGGGCAGGACCTCCCATCATTAGCCAAAACCAAGATCAGGTCAGTGGGGTTCGTTAACTAGCCTGCAAGTTGCGACCCGAAGGCGAGATCACTCGTTTGATGGGCGTTATCTCAATCGTCAAATATTTCAAGTTTGCACCCTTCTATTAGATTCCAGGAAAGTTGGAACCCGAAGGAACCCCCACCATCCGATCCAATATTCTCGACAGTTAATTGTTTGTGGGGTTGATTGGAGGGGTCGTGTACTATTATGTTGAATATTTTTAATATATACTCTGTTGAATGCGGAAAGTGTATGATCGTATATGTGACGTCATGACGGTTATGACGATATATATACAGTCGTAGTTTAGTTTGTTCTGAAAATTATGGAAATTTAGGTAAGACTTTTTTAATAAAATCTGTCAAGATTTTTGAAAATTTAGGTTGTAGTTGTCAAATTTCAAGATTTTGGGTGCTAAGTTTTTGATGGTGCTGAATCCATTTTCACCATCAAAAACATGATTGAAGAGTTTTCTTGAGTTTTTTTGGCCGGATTCCAGCGACTTTTGAACGTCCTCCTCAATAAAGATTTTGGATGTCCCAAATGTTTTTGATGGCGTTGAATCCATTTACACCATAAAAAAAATTATTAAAGAGTTTTCTGAAATGTTTTTGGTTGGATTCCAACCACTTTTGAACGTCCCGGAATTCCTCCACCTCAATAAACCATGCTTATATATATACACAGGGGTGCAATTGCTACTGTGTGAGTCATAAGGTATTTAAAAACAACTGAGCAAATGGAAGAGGGTAGATGGCCTAAGGTTTTGTTTAATGAAAGATTGTGAAAATAAAGAAGATTTGAATGAGGCAAAATAGCAAATGGTTTATTAAATGGGGTATTTGTTTGAGCATGTGTTCCACAAATAGTAAAGAGATAAAAACTTTTGTTATGGATAAGTTCCACAAACATACTTGGGAGAAAGAGCTAGGGAGAAAGAAGTATTACATTGAAGAGTTTAACCCCACTAATAATCATAAAAAAAAAAAGCGTACATAGGGGCCAATATTTCTTGGAGATCCAAAATTCTTATTGCTCTGACATCATTACAATTCCTAGAAAACAACAGAAAATACTAAAAGAAATGTGAGGAAAAAGTATGTATTTTTTGCTCATCTCTTGAAAAGTGAAAACACATAAAAATATGTATTTACTTTTAGAATGCGAGGTCTTTAAAGACAATAAAAATTGAGGAAGTATTCGTAACTAACTCTTGGGATAATCTATTCACCAAAGAGTTTGTGGAGAACATAGGGTTTTAGAATGCGAGGCCTTGAAAGAAAATAGTGAAAATTATGAAGGTATTCTCAGCAACTAGCTCTGGGATAATCTATTCAACGAAGAGTTTGTAGAGAAGATGGGAGCGTTTATTATAAGACTTCCACACAAAAATGGCCAAATACAAAAACCGCATGGAGAAGCAAATGCTGTTGAGATTTTCTATTTTGAATAAATAGTCAAAAATCTCAGTAGGTGACAAAAATTAGGAATTTGTTGCTAGATTAGCTCCAGGTTGTTGGGAGGGAGTTAATGCATCCTAAATTTGAGTTGAGAGGATTTATGAGGCAGTTAGATTCTCCTTGCTATATAACAGGTATCCATACGGATGGTTTGAGGGTGTGAGAGTTTGTAATCTCCTGTTTGATTAATAAAGAATTGCCGATGCCTATGTTGTGTGGACGTAGCCTAGATTGGTTGGGTGAACCACCAGAACCTCTCGTGTCTTCTCGTGCATGATTTATTTGCCGCGTATTTAATTGTTTTGTTTGCATGATCTCCAACAATCGGTATCGTAGCATGTTGGAGGTTAGCATGTTGGAGGTGTGGCGCAGCGGAGGAGTGGCGTTTGTGCGTTGCTTCGTGCTGCGTTAAACCGTGGCGGTGGAGGACCTGCGCATACCAGAACGTTAAGTGTTGATTTCCAGAACACGCAGTGATATATGCTGGTGCTGTTGATTGTTGTTCAAACCTGTGCGTGGAGACATGGAGGTGCTGGTGCTGGATGCCGTGAGTTGAATGCAGACAGCGATGAATATGAATGCGTGAGGGTGCTGTCGGCCTGTACATTGCTGCGTGAGACTGCTAAAACAGACGTGGACTATTATGTTAACTGCTGTCCAACAGATCTGGTGCATGGAGCGCAGTTGGATCAGGCAGCGTGCTGGAGACACGTATTGGTATGCCATCGGTTTTTTAAGTCTGCCAATCAAATCAATTTTATGCCATGGATTTTCTGAAGGTATTTTTTAAATCGATTTGTTTTATTATATATCGATTTGAAGTGGAGAACTTAAGGTCGATGCTGCCATATGATTGAGCGAAACGCTGGTTTCAAATGTCGTAAAGTCAAAATCGATATTTTTCCAAAGTTTTTGAAATGGGTCTAAAAACGATTTACTGAAGAGTCGATATGCCTTTGAACGCTGGTTTATGTGAACGCTGCATTAGAGGTGAATTAAAAAAATCGATTGAAAGCAAATGCCGTGACAGAATGCAAATGCCGTGACAGAATACCAGGTGCGTATGTGATCGCTGGTGCGGTGTTTGAACACTGTGTGTTCACATTTTGAGGTCACGCCAATTGATGGAGAACTGGCAGCGTAGGCACACTGATGTTATTGTGGTGCGTTGTTTGAACACTGTGCGCTGACTCCAATGCCAGAGCACGCATATGAACAGAACACGCATATCAATTATTGAGCCGCGTTTCTTTTTTCTGTTTTGAACTTTTTTATTTGGATTGGCGCCGAATTAAATCAACACAGTCACAATGGCGCGAACCGAATGGTGATATTGAATTTATAAATCGATTTGGAGTTTCGATTTGGAGTTTTGTAATTCAATATAAATCGATTTAACTTTTTTTTTAATACCAATACCATTTCTATATGGTATGAAATCGACTATATTAGAAGAAGGGTGGTCCAATTAAAATTAATCGATTTGTATTGTATTTAAATTCAATATTTTTTCGGGGTTATTTAATTTGTAATATTAATACCATTTGCATATGGTATGAAAGGTGAAGGGTATTTTTTTTTTTAAAGGCAAAGGAATTTTTCTTTTAAACACAAACTTCATTGATTTAAAGTTGGTTTTTTGGAGATTATTGTGTTTTTTGCTGACTCGATATGGAAAAAACTCAAAGTGTCCGTTTTGAGATCGAGTTTGACGATGTGGCTGGAGCCTTGTTGTCTGAGGAGACGAGGAAGAGGTCGAATGCAGACACCTCTACATCAGAGGTAATGATGGCAGGTCGCTCGAGAGAGAGACACTCTGGTGGTAAGCATAGCAACTCTCGTTCAAAGTCTAAAGGAAAGAAGACAAAGGTGAAGTGTTGGCATTGTGGGAAAGCTGGACACCTGAAGAAGGACTGCTGGAAGCGACAGCAGCAAACTTCTAAAGCAGATTCTTCGACAGAGAAGAAGGAGGCAAATGCGACGGATACAGGTTCGGCATCTGGTTCAGGTATGAGCGACGAAGTGTTGTCTGTTAATATGTCAAATCATGATCAACATTGGTTGTTAGATTCCGGTGCATCAAACCACATGTGTATTCATAGAGAATGGTTTAAGACATATAGATCAGTGAATTATGGAGTCGTGTACATGGGTAATGATGTTACTTGCAATATTGTTGGGATAGGAGGCATACAACTACAAATGTTTGATGGGACAACTAGAATATTAACTGATGTGAGGCATGTACCAGATTTAAGGAAAATTTTGATTTCATTAGGAGCACTTGATTCGAATGGATATAAAACTGTAATTCAAGGTGGAGTTATGAAAATCTATAAAGGCATTTTACTAGTTATGAAAGCTAAGAAAGTAGGAAATCTGTTTCAGTTAGAAGGAAATACAGGGTCAGATTTTGTGTCTACTGTGTCTGAACATGACAGTAGTTCCATTCACTTATGGCATCAAAGATTGGGGCATATGAGTGAAAGAGGGTTGAAAATTTTGGCTGATCGCAAGTTACTTCCAAATCTGAAGTCTGAAAAGTTAGATTTCTGTAAGCATTGCTTGTTTGGAAAACAAAGTAAACAAAAATTTAAAACAGGCAAACATACTAGTAAAGGGATACTTGATTATATTCATTCAAATGTTTGGGGTCCAGCCCCTACAGCGTCATATGGTGGCTCGTCATATTTTGTGTCGTTCATTGATGACTTTTCTAGGAAGGTGTGGGTCTACATGATGAAAAAGAAGTCTGATGTTTTTACAATTTTCAAACAGTTTAGAGCATTGGTAGAAAACATCACTGGTAGAACTATAAAATGTTTAAGAACTGACAATGGTGGTGAGTTTACTTCCAAGGAGTTTGACAGCTATTGCAAGGATGCAGGGATCGAGAGACATAAGACCACGGTTTATACTCCTCAGCAAAATGGAGTTGCTGAACGCATGAACAAGACTCTTCTAGAGAGAGCAAGGAGTATGCTGAGTAACGCCAGGTTGCAAAAGGAGTTGTGGACGGAAGCGGTGGCAACAACTTGTTATGTGATAAACCGATCTCCATCGACGGCGATAGACTACAAGATTCCGCAAGAGGTATGGAAAGGACACCCTTGTGACTATTCTAAACTCAGAGTGTTTGGTTGTGATGCATATGCTCTAGTGCCTAAACATCACCGAACTAAGTTAGATCCAAAGTCTAAAAGGTATATCTTTGTTGGGTATGGTGTTGGAACAAAGGGATATAGATTGTGGGATCCTACTACCCGCAAAATCATCATCAACAGAGATGTAAAGTTTGATGAATCCTCTCTTGTACAGTTAGATGTAGGTAGTAAATTGAAACAGGATGATGTATTTGATTTTCAGCACATTCAGTTTGACAGCACTTCTAATGATAGTCGTGATGACCATAGTTCAGATACTAGTCATGAACAGGTTCTAGAATCAGAACATGAACAGGGTTCAGGTTTAGATCATGAACAGGTCTCAGATACTGATCGGCAAGAAGTTCCTACAGATGGTAGTCAGCCAGAAACATCCTTAAGGAGGTCTACAAGAATTAAACGCCCTCCGAGAAGGTATGATGATTATGTTACTTCAGTTGCTTTGACAGCTAACGACGATGAACCTCTGTGCTATCAGGAAGCAATAGAAGGTTCGAATAGTGACAAGTGGAAAGCAGCCATGAAGGACGAAATGATGGCCTTGAGTAAGAATGGCACATGGGATCTGGTTGAGCTTCCGAAAGACAGGAAAACTGTGGGGTGTAAATGGGTTTTCAAGCTGAAACGGGGTGTGAATGATACGGAAGACAGGTACAAAGCGCGACTGGTTGCAAAAGGGTTTTCTCAGAAAGCAGGCATTGACTTTCATGAGATTTTTTCACCAGTTGTTAAAATAGTTTCAATTAGAATTGTGTTAGCATTAGTGGCTTTGCTTGATTTAGAGTTGCAACAATTAGATGTTAAGACTGCATTTCTACATGGAGACTTAGATGAGGAAATTTATATGGAACAACCGGAAGGGTTTGTTCAGCATCGCAATAAGAAATTTGTCTGCAGGCTCAAGAAGTCATTGTATGGTCTGAAGCAGTCGCCTCGACAATGGTACAAGAAATTTGATTCTTTCATGTTGAGTCAAAATATATAAGAAGTGAATATGATCATTGTGTATACTTTAAGCAGTTAAGTAATGGCATGTTCATTATCTTAGTGTTGTATGTTGACGATATGCTTTTAGCAAGCAAAAGCATTGAAGAAATCAACAGGTTGAAGACTCAGATGGCAAGGACGTTTGATATGAAAGATCTAGGAGCAACAAGACAGATTTTGGGCATGGAGATTTTCAGAGACAGGAGTAATGGTAAGCTGTGGCTATCACAACAGAAGTATGTTGAGAAGATACTTTTGAGGTTTGGTATGAATAATGTGAAGCCTGTGTCAGTCCCTTTCGCTTCCCATTTCAAGCTTTCTTCCAGTTTATGTCCTAATACAGATGAAGAAAAGGATTATATGTCTCGAGTTCCATATGCCAATGTAGTAGGATGTTTGATGTATGCGATGGTTTGTACTCGACCAGATATTTCACATGCAGTTGGGGTTGTCGGGGCAGTACATGGCAACTGCAAAGAACACCGGTCGTGCCAGTGAAATGGGTGCTTCTGCATTTGAGAGTAATAAGTAGGAATTGTATCACTTATAACAGAAGCAGTGAATATGTTTGTGGATATGTTGATTCTGATTTTGCAGGTGATTTGGATAAGAGAATGTCAACTTCAGGGTATGTCTTTACTCTTGCAGGTGGAGCTATTAGCTGGATGTCAAAGCTACAAAACATTGTTGCTTTATCCACTACTGAAGCAGAATACATTGCTGCTTCGCATGCCTGCAAAGAGGCGGTTTGGCTGAAAGGTTTGCTTGGTGACTTTGGTAGGTTACAGGACAACATCAAGTTACTTTGTGATAGTCAAAGTGCAATACATTTGGCTAAGAATTCGGCCTATCATAGTAAATCAAAGCATATACCAATAAAGTACCATTTTGTAAGACAGGTTATCACTGAAAGGGGAGTCTCTCTTGAAAAGGTGCATACAAAGGAAAACTGTGCAGACATGTTCACGAAACCAGTTTTGTTAGAGAAGCTGCGTTGGTGTTTGGCTTCTCTTGGCTTGCAGAAAAGATAAAATAATAAAGAACAGGGCATCAGGCTAATTGTTGTCAAGGTGGAGATTGTTGAGATTTTTCAGTTTTAGTAAAATTGGCAAAAATCTCAGTAGGTGACAAAAATTAGGAATTAGTTCCTAGATTAGCTCCAGTTTGTTGGGAGGGAGTTAATGCATCCTAAATTTGATGTGAGAGGATTTATGAGGCAGTTTGATTCTCTTTGCTATATAACAGGTATCCATACGGATTGTTTGTATGGAGTGTGGGTGTGAGAGTTTGTAATCTCCTGTTTGATTAATAAAGAATTGCCGATGCCTATGTTGTGTGGACGTAGCCCAGATTGGTTGGGTGAACCACGGTAAACCTCTGTGTCTTCTTGTGCATGATTTATTTGCTGCGTATTTGATTGATTTGGTCGTGCATGATCTCCAACATCCGTCCCATAGGCTATTTTTAACCTACGTTTAGACATTAAAAGTACTTCTTTCTTTCTAGAAGACGTTTGACCTATTTAATTTTAACTATTTAGTTTTATAATACATATAATTTTATAATATATTCATATTTTGAAATATATATATATATATATATATATATATATAATTTATATATTAAATATTTATTATATTAATATTACATTTATACACGTATATTAAATTTATTTAATTAATACTTACGCTAGTGAGCAATTAATTTTATATATATATATAACTAGAAAACTGTGATGAGAGATCTTGATCGATTAACATGAAATGGATAACGATGAGTTGTTCATAAGAATTTTTTTGGAGAAAAACAAGAAACCATGATGAGCATGGATGAGGATGGGCCATGCCCCACTTCACGTGTTAATTCATAATGGATAGATAGGTTGTCAAAATGTGATGGAAATTTCATTTACAGTGAATACTTCTTATTGGATGAAATGAATATATTTTCTAAACATAGTTTCCTGCTTTATGTCCAACATTCATAATGGATAGATAGGTTGTCAAAATGTGATGGACATTTCATTTACAGTTAATAATTTTCATTGAATGAAATGAATAGATTTTCTAAACATAGTTTCGTGCCTTATGTCCAACATTCATAATGGATAGATAGGTTGTCAAAATGTGATGGACATTTCATTTACAGTGAATAATTCTCATTGGCCGAAATGAATAGATTTTCTGTCATGCCTTATGTCCAACATTCATATGCATAGATAAGTTGTCAAAATGTGATGGACATTTCATTTACAGTGAATAATTCTCATTGGATTAAATGAATAGATTTTCTAAACATAGTTTCCTGCCTTATGTCCGACATTCATAATGGATAGATAGGTTGTCAAAATGTGATGGACATTTCGTTTACCGTGAATAGTTCTCATTGGATGAAATGAATAGATTTTCTAATGGACATTTCGTTTACCGTGAATAGTTCTCATTGGATGAAATGAATAGATTTTCTAAACATAGTTTCCTACCTTATGTCCAACATTCATAATGGATAGATAGGTTGTCAAAATGAGATGGACATTTCATTTACAGTGAATAATTCTCATTGGATGAAATGAATATTTTTTCTAAACATAGTTTGCTGCCTTATGTCCAACATTTGTCCCTGTCACGGACTGTTAAAATACGCAAGAATAACATCAACATCGAAATGGATGCATGTCCCAACACTCTACAAGGCTATAATGGCCATCTTTTCTTGCACAAACAAATTTTCGGTTGCTGCAAATACAAGAAACAATATGATATCTGACAAATTATCAAAGGCATTGGTTGTCAAGCTCTACGACTTCCATTTGTACAGAGAAAAGGCTTGAACGCTGCAACTAACAGACGTTCTAAGTTTTCAGAAGCTTGATCACGGGGAGTCACCGGACAGTTCAAGTGTCAATTTACTCTCAGTCATAGAAGATGCATTTGTACAGCCCAGTCTTCCAAATAAAACATGTATGCTTGTGTCCAATTTGAAAGCCATGAATCGACAATGAAGCACATCAATCATGCTACCCTACAGAAAACTTGTGTTTAGGTTCGCTACATTGAAGGTTCATTTTCTACCAAGAGACATTGTATCTAAACCAAAGTCTATACCAGTTCACCTTGAAAGAGTGAAACTTCACATTGGCTTCCTGATTTTTACCAATGATATATTGGACATAGGAAAAGTCAGCATATATCTAAAGGAATGCAACATTAGTACAAGATGGAGTTTTCATTTACTAATATATTCGTTACATCCATCCCGGAAAATGATTAAATGGGAATGGAATAGTTTTTCTTCAGTAGGTGAGTGCTCTGAAGATCTATTACAAGGAGGAATTATGCTCAAGTTTGACAATAATAATTCTCTTGTTACATTAGAGACAAAAATGATAATCAGTGTCTTCGAACCACAAATTTCACACCATATTTTAGAATAGGGCAATCTTCATCAATGTATTTGGAATTTCTATACAGAATAACCGTTTCTTAGATCAAAGAAAATTTCACCCACTACAAAGAAATTGAAGAGAGAATTGTAATGAAACCCAATACTTTGTTTTCTTCTTCCACTTCTAAATTGGTGCCAAATTATAAATCCTCATGAAGGTATGAAGTTTCCTTTTGATGTACTATCCAAGGTAAATTCACTTGTTCAACTTGGAATTCTTAATGGGCCAAGCATTGGTAAGGATTTATTCAGTTTTCTACAACTAGCAAAGTGGAGATCTCTTTCCTACATAAGTCGAGCTTTAGCGAAACTTGGTAATTTGAGAGCCACTAGTTATGGTCTAGTAAAAAAAACGTATGAATCTTATGATCTATAAACATGCGTCTTGTCTGCTGTAAACACACCCACACTTCATCATATGGTTGAATGCGTAGTTTTCCCACAACAAGGTGAAATAACCCATCTAGAGGAGTGTTTGAAAGTGATTTGGATGGTGATCTATATTTTATAATCTGGGACACATCCCTAATTCCACCGCAATAGGACCCACCAATGGACTATATTGCTCCTCCAACAACCTTATTAGATCATAATGTTATAATTGAGTTGATGAGGACAAAAACCCTATAGAGCACATGCCTCGTAGGACTGTGCTCTTAACTCTCATGAAGGCCTTTGCGGACTGATAGTCAATAAAGGGGATGCCTAAGCCTAGAAATAATAGTGCAACTAAAGAAGATGAATTAGTGTGCATGGAATGCAAAGAGGATATTCAAAGATCTGAAGGGTACTTGGAGGCCTGAAGAAAGGAAGTTTGGTGGTTGTTGAGGCTTGATGTCTTGGATAGTGTTGGGTTCTGAGTACATACCTAGTAATGGGAAAGTAGCTTCCCATGAAGATAATACTGTATCCACTCTTATAAGATAAGGTTTGATTCAACTACATGTTTTATTCTTGTATATTGGATTATATGGTTGTGAATTTAAAATCATATGAATAGAGTATTTGCATATCGATTATTATTTTTATGAACACGAAAGTATTATTAACCATCATAGAATTTGGGTGGCATAACCATGAAGCAGGTGGTATAATAAGTTTCCTATGGGAAGTGACAGGTTGGTAGCATGTTACCACTTGTGGTTGGTTACAAATAAGTGACAAGAATTACACAATATTAACATATATTTGACAGGTCATGACACATTTGGATGTAGGTTGTGATATGCCTTTTGACAGGTCTTGACAGGTCATAGGATCATGCAGGTGTATGAAAAAATAATGATAAGTTATGGTAGTGTTATGCCATAGGCCATAACAAGTTTGGTACAAATTTGACAATGGAATTGATTAAAGTAGACTAGAAGTTATAACTTTGATTAATCACTACCATGAATAAAATAAGCAGCTTAATGGGGATTTGGAGAGGCCAATGCTTGAACTTGAACAAAAAAACCAAGAATTAGAGTAAAGAGAAACTCAAAACGATTTTAGCATATTGCAAATGTTTTGGCAATTGGGTGACAGGAAAATAACTACAATATTTAAGTTAGTAGAGTAGGTTAACTGTCAATTTCATGTAGAAATTGTATATATGGATGGCATACAGTGTTGGCATGCAAGAAAAAGGCTTCATGGTTGAGGCACAATAATGCCAGCATGGCATGATTTGTTTTGCATCATTTCCACATCATAGGTAAATTGAAAAATTTATGTTGTGTATTTAGTTGAATGTTTACATGCATATGAACGATGTTGCTCTTTTTTAAATTAAGAACACGTGTGTGTGTGTGTGTGTGTATATATATATATATATATATATATATCAAGGTTCATTATCGCTGATATTTATTCTATTTTTGATGTCCACTAGGTGTTATGTTGCTGGTACTGCAAGTGCACGCTTCTCAGCATGGGGCATGGACCTCTAGGTCTTGCCGGTGCATGGCTGTCACCAGATGTGTGGAGGACACTCGAGGATGAAACCATGTACAATGACATGGACTTGTAGCTAAAAAGTGGGAGCTCAATTCATTTTGCAACAACAAATTCATATTGCATGGATATATCGTGCACTGAGGACAATGCATAAAATAAGGGGGGGTGGGGAGGAGGAATGTAATACCCCCCATTGGTCACGATGTAATTAAATATTATTATTTAATTTGGTTACATTAGAGACAAAAATGATAATCAGTGTCTTCAAACCACAAATTTCACACCATATTTTAGAATAGGGAAATCTTCATCAATGTATTTGGAATTTCTATACAGCATAATTGTTTCTCAGATCAAAGAAAATTGCACCCACTACAAAGAAATTGAAGACAGAATTGTAATGAAACCCAATAATTTGTTTCCTTTTTCCACTTCTAAATTGGTGCCAAATTATAAATCCTCATGAAGGTATGAAGTTTCCTTTTGATATACTATCCAAGGTAAATTCACTTGTTCAACTTGGAATTCTTAATGGGCCAAGCCTTGGTAAGGATTTATTCAGTTTTATGCAACTAGCAAAGTGGAGATCTCTTTCCTACATAAGTCGAGCTTTAGAGAAACTTGGTAATTTGAGAAACACAAGTTATGGTCTAGTAAAAAGACGTATGAATCTTGTGATCTATAAACATGCGTCTTGTCTGCTGTAAACATGCCCAAACTTCATCATATGGTTGAATGTGTAGTTTTCCCACAATAAGGTGAAATAAATCATCTAGAGGAGTGTTTGAAAGTGATTTGGATGGTGATCTATATTTTATAATCTAGGACACATCCCTAATTCCACCGCAATAGGACCCACCAATGGACTATATTGCTCCTCCAACAACCTTATTAGATCATAATGTTATAATTGAGTTTATGAGGACAACAACCCTATGGAGCGCATACCTCGTAGGACTGTGCTCTTAACTCTCAGGAAGGCCTTTGTGGAATGATAGTCAATAAAGGGGATGCCTAAGCCTAGAAATACTAGTGCAACTAAAGAAGATGACATAGTGTGCATGGAATGCAAAGAGGAATATTCAAAGATCTGAAGGGTACTTGGAGGCCTGAAGAAATGGAAGTTTGTAGGTTGTTGAGGCTTGATGTCTTGGATAGTGTTGGGTTCTGAGTACATAACTAGTAATGGGAAATTATCTTCCCATGAAGATAATACTGTATCCACTCTTATAAGATAAGGTTTGATTCAACTACATGTTTTATTCTTGTATATTGGATTATATGGTTGTGAATTTAAAATCATAGGAATAGAGTATTTGCATATCGATTATTATTTTTATGAACATGAAAGTATTATTAACCATCATAGAATTTGGGTGGCATAACCATGAAGCAGGTGGTATAATAAGTTTCCTATAGGAAGTGATAGGTTGGTAGCATGTTACCACTTGTGGTTGGTTACAAATAAGTGAAAAGAATTACACAATATTAGCATATATTTGACAGGTCATGACATATTTGGATGTATGTTGTGATATGCCTTTTGACAGGTCTTGACAGGTCATAGGATCATGCAGGTGTATGAAAAATTAATGACAAGTTATGGTAGTGTTATGCCATAGGCCATAACAAGTTTGGTACAAATTTGACAATGGAATTTATTAAAGTAGTCTAGAAGTTATAACTTTTATTAATCAATGCCATGAATAAAATAAGTAGCTTAGTGGGGATTTGGAGAGGCCAATGCTTGAACTTGAAAAAAAAACCAAGAATTAGAGTAAAGAGAAACTCAAAACGATTTTAGCATATTGCAAATGTTTTGGCAATTAGGTGACAGGAAAATATCTACAATAGTTAAGTCAGTAGAGTAGGTTAACTGCCAATTTCATGCAAAAATTGTATATATGGATGGTATACAGTGTTGGCATGCAAGAAAAAGGCTTCATGGTTGAGGCACAATAATGCCAGCATGGCATGATTTTTTTTGCATCATTTCCACATCATAGGAAAATTGAAAAATTTATGTTGTGTATTTAGTTAAATGTTTACATGCATATGAACGATCTTGTTCTTTTTTAAATTAAGAACATGTGTATCTATATATATATATATGTATATATATATATATGTATATATATATATATATATATATATATATATCAAGGTTCATTATTGCTGATATTTATTCTATTTTTTATGTCCTCTAGGTGTTATGTTGCTAGTGCTGCAAGTGCATGCTTCTCAGCATGGGGCATGGACCTTTAGGTCTTGCTGGCGCATGGTTGTCACCAGATGTGTGGAGGACACTCGAGGATGAAACCATGTACAAGGACATGGACTTGTAGCTACAAAGTGGGAGCTCAATTCATTTTGCAACAACAAAGTCATATTGCATGGATATATCGTGCATTGAGGATAATGCATAAAATAAGGGGGGGAGGAATGTAATACCCCCCATTGTTCACGATGTAATTAAATATTATTATTTAATTTGGTTATCTAGATGAATTGGATTACAGGCTAGAGCCATAATTATACAATGAGGCCGACATGCCCATGTAGTAAAGTTAAATATTGTGTGGGGAAAACATGCTTAGATATTTATAAGTCTATAAAGGTTGCGAGTCTTTAGAAGATGAATTGTAATTAATGCAATAAAATATTATAATAATAATAAAATAAGGTTGGCTGCAGAGCCCACTCCATGAAATGGTTATGGGGATGCAACTCCAAACAAAAAGGCAATGATTATGTTCTTTTGGTGAAAAGTGTGGGGCCCCATGGGGCTCCAGTGAGTGCCACTTGACTAGTTAGGGCCATGCAATTATAAAAGGTTAATCTCTCCTACAAATTGGGGACTTCAAAAATGGTGATGGTTGGAGGAGGAATTAGTCATTGAGTTATGGGAGGACTTTGAGACTGACTTACGGCCAGTGAGTCCTGGGATTGGACTCTGGGCTAGGTTGGGTGTGGTTATTAAGTTAACCATGTAGTATGGATGCATCATGTTTATGATGTGAGCCCCAATATTGGCTCTGAGAGTTTGGTGCTCTGAGGGTTTGTTGACCCTATTTATGGCTTGGTGGCCATGGGGTTATGGTGGGAACTCAATGTTAGTTTAAGGCTTGGAGGGTTCCTGGAGACCTGGAGCAGCACGACTATTGGGTTGACACCTTGGAAATTAGCTTTTAAGGTGTTTGGAGCCTTGGAGCAATATGAATGTTGTTTTGGCACCTTGGTCATGGAGGTACAAATATTTTTAATTTACCATTTCCTTTGGAGTTTCCGTCCTAGCTCGGGGGTGACCCAGTGGTTGAGCTTATGAACCACCAGGTCTATGGATGGGTGGAATGTAGAGATCCTTTTTCTAGCTGAAATCCTTAATCAGATAAGTATTCATTCTCTTGTGCCATGTTAATTTATGCTTATGTGTTGTCTTGTGTTTGAAACCCTAGATTCGGGGTTGTGCTTCTGCTGAAAGGATAAAAAATTAGATTGTGTATTCTATTGGATGAAATTGGTATAAACCCTAGTTTCTAGGTTATGTAATTAACCATAGTAATTCTATTAATTATGGGTTTATGATAATTCTACATTTGTGTACAATTATGCATTGTCCACGTTAAATTATGGTGTTTCGTATACAATGTCTATTATTACTCAGCTATGTCATAAATGATTATTATGAGATAGTTGAGTTATATTTATGCACATAACGATTGTCCATCAATTATGTGCTTCTTGAAATATTTAAGTTAGGGTTTATACTTGACTGTTGAACTATAGGGACTCTAGTAGTTAGCTAGAGCTTAATATTGGAAATCTTCGAATAAATATGATTCCACATTAATGTTGATGGTTATGGAAATTTTTTTTGGATGAGGTGACGTAGTTTTTCTTGAATGGAAGCTAGGGTAATCATAGGAAGCTTATTTTTAGGCTCATAGATATGAGGTACAACACTCTATTGTCTCTGAAGACATATCTACCAACAAATCTAGAATCCACAATACAAAAGCCATGAATGTTATCCTTAATACTATGCCAAACACTATAAAAGTAAAAGTTGGTCAATTCTTAACAACCAAACATCTTTGGGAGAAAATTCAAGATCTATATGAAGGTTAAAAGGATGTAAGTCAAGATGATGATGATGACAATTCTCAGGTCAAAGAATTCTAAAATAAAGAAGAAGAAGGAATAGTTGATGTAAAGGCAAAATTGATCAGCATTGTATGCGACTTAAGCAAATCAAGGAAGAAAAACTGGATACTCAAAGAAGAGGTTGACCTTCTAAGGAATCAAGTACAAGAATAAAGGAAGAATGAGGAAATATTGACAAGCTGATTAGAAGAATTTGTTCAAAATAATGAGGCATAAATCAACCAAAAGAAAAAGGAACTGGATACAATTATTGCAGAAATAAATAGATAGGGTGAGGAAATAAAATGAAAAGTATAAGGAACAAGTACAAGTTCTTAACAAATAAGTAGAAAATGCTGCTCTTCTAAAGCTACAAGCAGAAGAATCAAAAGAAAGAAGGAAAATCATGAAAAACTAGTTTCAAGAAGATATTGATCAAAATCGAGGAGAACTTGATGCTACCCTATTTGAAATAGATAAGCTCAGGAAGGAGAAATTGTTGGATGACAAAAGGAAGAACAATGACATGGCTAAACTGAAGATTAAAGAAAATGAAGTAGGTGAAAATCCATATGACGAAGGCACAAGCTCCAAGTACCCAGAGATAAAGATTGATAGTAGGATCCCTTAGAGGAAAAATCAAAATGAAAGACAAAAAAATGGTAAAAATAATGCAGCTCCAAGAAGTAATCAACAAAAGGCTGCATCTCATCCAAAGAAGGATGACTTCAGAAGATCCACAACATGAGACAACACATCTACGTACCTTAACACATTTAATGGATATTATTTTTCATGTTCTAACTGTGGGCATATGGCTAGGGATTGCATAATGTATGACAAATGTGATTATCAAATATGTTATCAAAACCGTAGAAGTAGGCTTGCTGGATCGCAAGACATTTTTCAAACAAACTTTGTCACCAGAAAGTACATGTTACTAGCTCAATCATTAAGGCCCAATATTGAATGTTACAAATTCCATAACTATGGGCACTTAGCCTGCGATTGCAGGTACAACATGGAATATTCCTTGAATGAAATCCTTAATGTCGGGTACAAGAATGTTTGGAGAAGAAAGCAGATGCAAGAAGACCAAGAAAATGAGAAAGCTTCAGTAATCGTGCTTTCAAGTTTTTTAAAGGTTAAAGGGCATGGTGAATCTCTAATGGAAGATGTTGAAGTTCAAGATGGTCTGATCGAAGATTTGGTTCATACATTATTTTGAATAATCCAACATGATAACTCACTGTCTCATGACTGTTGAAGAGGGGGAATCTTTATAGCCGTGGTTGGATCTTTCAAAGATATATTCCTGATAGATTGACATGAGGTAGATGTGAAACAATTGTCAGCATTATAGCATGTTTACATAATAGAATAGAAGAAGGTATAAAATGTGGTAGTTCGTATCAATCATAATATGACAGGGGTAGATAGGTTGTCTATTGTAGCAAGCATTAAGGCAGAGAAGTGGTTAAAGGAAGACATGCATCTTGCGGGAAGATAGAGGAAGGCATTTTGATAGGGGGGGTTAGACATAACAGAAGAATAAAACAACTTCTTAGGGGGAATAACCCTTTTCCATTGATGTCAAAGGGGGAGAGAAATTAGGAGAAGAAGATCGAGGCATGAAGTCAGAGAAATATGTACTCATATAAGGAGTATGTGTTGCCATAAATGACAAAGGGGGAGAATATTGAATGGTATTGTCATTTATGTCAACATCCATTAATGAATTTTCTTAAAAATTTTCTAGATTGCATTATTTGGAAGCTCCAATGGGAGGATGGAATAACAGGTATAGGATGTCATCATTGATGTCCTTGGTATGATGGCTATCATGGATGAGATGATGTAGTGATGAAACCCTAGCTCTATGGTTTGGATTCCCTGGATGATGCACATACCCCATACTTGTTAGAGGTTTTTGATGATGTAGATCAGTGAGTTTTCCTTGGATATGCTTTCCATTGGATTTTACTCATCATGCAGATTATATTGATGTTTGAAGCAACTCATGGGCCTTCATAGTTTTAGAGATATGCATGGTCAAAGTTGGAGCACCCTAATTATGATAAAAAACCCCACAGTGTGATGATATGGAAAAACATCATCGGTTCATGGGCTTTGAAGAATTTTCATCATGAGCGGAAGGCTACTTATGAAAATGTTTCTTTATTAAAGAAATTTCATTAATTATATTGGACCAATTTTTTGGCATAAGGTTGTTTGTGAAAGGTTTTTAGTCTTAACAAAACTTTAAATTTACTTTTAAATTAAATTTTAACTAAAAAGGGGACTTTTGGCTCTATTCCATTTGAATATTTTAAATTCTAATCTCCCTCCAAATTTTTAATTTTGGTTACCTCCAAATACTATAAAAAGGGAAATTATCCTCATCACCAAAGCATGGATTGATCTACATCTAATCAAGCAATTGAACCCTGAAATCATATCATTCCAGTGGAGAATAGGTTCATAAAATAAGATCCTTTGTAGGAATTTACAGGGTAAGTTCCTTGGATCAAACACCAAAGGTCACTACTCACAAAAAGATCACAGATCGGTACATCAATATTTGACGTGGTTAAAACCCTCGAAGAGGGTGTTAGCCTCACTTATATTAAGATTGGAGAGTCCAACACTAGAGTTAACATCATTTTCAACCTCAAACCAACTTTGGGATTCTAGGATCTAGCCCTCCTGAATCCGGAGAGGGATCTCTCCAATATGTACAAAGATGGATATTGTCTTTGAAAGTTTAAAGAAATGATGTTAGGCTAGTTATGAAGACCGAGGGGTTTTTTTTTGTTTTGGATGGTTGAGCATGAAATGTTACTTGAGGGGAAAGTTCTAAGTGCAAAAGTTTCGAAAGTGAGAAGTTGCAAGTGGATAGAATAGCTAGGCTGAAAAGATAGATATAACACTGGTTTTTAGTCCATTGGGCTATGGAGTCATATCTGGACTTTAATTGAGCAACAACATCAAGTGTGATCCAAGGGGAAAGTCATCTATACCACAAGATTATTGAGATTAAAATGATGGAATGGAAACATTAAAGTGTTGGAGGGGTGGAAACTGATAATAATTTCTCAGAGGATTTATAGTCAGTCCAAACAAGAAAAGCCTTTTAAGTAACTGTTTTAAAACCAACCAAGGACAGGGCTAACCATAGACTTCTTGGGCAAGTTCTTATTAAAGCAGCTTAATCGACAAACAATCCAGTAATCCACATAATTACCTTCAGAAAGTATGAAAACACATAAGAAAAACAGAGTGTAACTTAAGATCAGATAAAGTACTTTTAAACCTAGTCTGATTTCAGTCAACACCAAGGGAAACTTTCAGAATCTGCCTTTGGAGAAAATAATCTAGGAATCAGGGCAAACCATATCTTCTCTAGTCTAACTTTAATAGCAAATAATGGAAATCACATTCAAGAACAATGTTTAAGCAAACAGAAGGACGAAGGAACGCCAACATTCCTAACTGTTTAAACAGTATTGAATCATTCTTAAATAAACAAGCTTGAGGAAAACATTAAGATAAATATTTCTCAGCCAGAGAAGGTTACTGATATATAGTAGATCCTAACCCTGTTTAAACTGTTCTTTACAGAGGAATATGAACAATATGGCATACATAGAAGGAAAACAATTTAACAAAGAAAGAAGCACTTCACCGGTGATATAGACCAGGATCCCAAGAAATAGCTTTTATATTGATGTCAAACCAGTTACAATCTTCAAGTCCAATGTTTCAGTTCAGCAATCATCTTCACTATTCAGCCTAACTAATCTATCACAAGCAGAGCTCCAAGGGCCAGTGAACACTATTTACAATCAGAATTTTGGGCTCGAATGTATTTCAAAGCTCTGTAAGCAACTCAACCAACAATTTCTCATCTTCTACAGAAGTATTTATAGAAGAATGAGGAGGTGAGATCTGATAAAAGATCTGCTAAAGTAATTAATACAGATTCAAGACTTCTTGGCCCTTTTAGGGGATCGATGAAGAAGTTTACAGGTGGTTCTCTGTATTAACTATTTTACATTAACTATAAGGTCTGCTGGAAATAATTTGTTGACCTTTGAGGTTTGGCGTGAGGTCGAAATAACTCTACAGATATTTCTCGCATTAAGTTCCTTGCAGAAGTAACTTCTCGGCTGCGTTGAGGCAAAACATCTTCCTTTGCAATAACTTCAGCCCTGGTTTGAAAGGTTTGAGGCAACGGGTGGCGTTTGTAGTAGCTGAGGAATCAATTCGCCTCCTTTTGTGGCGGTGGAGGTTACTACTGTCACTAAAACACTTTGGAAGTGATACAGAAATTTGTATTTTCCGTTCTAGAGTTGGCTTTTTATTTTTGATCTTAGCAAAGTAATCCCCATAAAATTATCTTCAGTCTATGTTGGCACATTTACAGTCTTCCCTACAGTGATACTCTTTCACCTATGTAGGTTGAACATTTCGATGTTACAGTACAGCGGGGTTATGGCATCATCGCTAGCAAATCTTGATGAAAACCATCCAATTTACTCTATGTATTCCTTTGACAAATCAAAAGAGGGAGGGTCGTCACCCTCATCTTTCGAATTTCCTTCTGAATATAGCGGAAAACGTTAAACCCTACAAAAAACAAACGAAAGTTATGAAATCCTACGTTTATAGGTTAAACTGCATTGGAGGTTGTGCGGAGGAAGCAGGGTCGTTGGATCATGGAGCGGGGGTGCAGATCGACGGCGGAGATGCAGCGGCGGGATGTAATGGGCAAAACCTTTGTAAACCACAAAATATATCATTTTCGACTTTACAAAGGAAAAAAGCATTTTTATATGAAAGGTGGGGGTATCATATGGTGGGCCCGGCGGGATCGATCGCAAATCGCAAAAGGTGGAAAATGCGATGGCAGATTTATGCGACGGAGAGAAAATGCAACATTGCGATTTGCGATGAGCGTTGGGGAAAAATACGATTGGAGCAGTCGCATCGCAAATATTTGCGATGCGATCAAACGGTTTAAACAACGAAACATGTGATTTGCGATATGCGATGGATCGCATCGAAACTTGCGATGAGCTTTTAGATAAAGGCAGAGTGATTAGTTGGAAATCGATGAGCGGGCTTAGATGGCGTGCTCCTTAAATATTGCGATGGCTCTTTGAAAAGCAAGTGCGTCTAGATCTCGTGGATAAATAAAATATTTGCGATGCTCTTTGGAGGAAAACTAAAAATTGCGATCTGCGATGCTGCGATGGATCGCAGTAAATATTTGCGATGCATCAGTTTAAAATAACAATTTGGAAGTGCAACGTCTGTAACTGCGATAAAGAAAATACCAAGGGTTAAAACTTGGTTCCAGGATGCGGGCATATGGAAGAAAAGGGGCTAAGGGCTTAAGCTCGAGGGGCTTGAGTTCTGTTCATAAAAACATGTATTTTCATGATTTTTGAAGGGTTTCTTGAAGGAAATGAATGTTTCGGTAAGGTTAAAAAGTGGGTTTTTAACCTTATAAAAGGGATTTTAATGAAATGGAAAGGGAGAAACATGAAATTATGGGTTTTTCATTGGAAATGGAGAATAGAAAATGAGGTCACTGAGGAAGAAAAGGAAGGGGACCAAGGGGTTCTGCAGCAGTATTTAACTTGGGATTTTTGAATGATTTCAGAGGCTTTTAGGATGTAAACAACAATAAGGGATCTGGACAGAGGCATGAGGCCTTAGGGAGACTTCAAGAGCCAACAATTTTTAGTGATAAAATTTTTCCTTGGAGGCTCCAAAAAGATTTAGCCACCTTTTGGTATAACAAAATATTATAGGTTGCTAACAGTGGCTCCACTTGGGGATGGTGCCTTCTTGAAGGCATCAAGAATTCAGACTTGATTTCTGGGAGGCTGATCAGTTGCCTCATCCATTAGATTTCTCTTGCTCTGCTTCTGAAAAATAACATCAGTCATGAAAGATAAATGGACTTCATCAATACAACTTTCTACCTACCCAATCCTACTGATCTAACATTTTTTCTTCATCAGAGTGCACTTGGATTGGCAAATTATTTTTACAACATTTTATTATTTTGAAAGCATAAAAACTAATCTAATTCTACTCCTTATTTCTCCATGGACTCAGATTAAACAGTTGAGTCCAGATGTTTCTCTACCTAATCTACTGTCTGTTGGGATTAAACTGTCCAACAAACTTTCATTCTCTAAATTCTAAGACAAAAATTTAAAAACAGTCAAGTTAAGATTAAGCTGTTTAACTTGCTGTGATCTATGGCATAAAAACAAGCTGCACATAGATTATTATTTGCAGAAAATTAAAAATCAAAATGGAAGGCTTAAGATCTGAAAGTTTCTCATCATGGCCTTCTCTTTTCTTCACAGCTCTGTTTTTGCTTTTGTTTGAGCTGTCTCTTCCTTGATATCTGATTCAGATTTTGGGCAAATTAGAACCAGTTTTTCTCTTTTATGACTCAGAAAATAAAACAATTTTGAGTCATCTCTCTTTGGAAACTTTGGTTCAAATTTTGAGTTTGTTTGAAACTTCATTTCTATCCTAATCTGTCTACTGATAAGCCAAGATTGAATAGTTTGGCAAATCGAATTCACTATCCTATCAGCAGAAAATTTAAAGCTAATTAGTCAAGATTAGGCAGTTTGACTAACTAGAAGTGTGTTTTGAGGAGTGGCATTTGAGCTTGCACACTTTCAGATTTATTTCTCTTTTTGGCATGGGGCTTTGCCTTTCTTGTTTTGATTTCTGCCCTCTTTTCATTTTTCTTTTGTTTTTGTATTTTTGATATTTCATAACTTTGAATGCAATGGTGGATGGACTATTCACAATGGAAAAGGTAAAAGGCTTTAAAACATAAAATGGATCAAGAGAAGTAATGCTTAAGCATCCTGCCATTGACATGACCCCCAAACAATTATGTTCCATCCAGTTTTTGTAGGAAAAATGCATTATTACCAGCAACTGAATGAATAGAGTAAGGGCCAAGCCATAAGTTATCAAATTTTCCATGCTTGCCCTTTTCTTCCCTTCTTGAGTCCCACTTTAAAACTTTGTCCCCAGTCTTGAAATTGCTGGCCTTTGTTCTTTGGTCAAAGAGCTTTTTTATGCTGTTCTGTTTCTGCAATGCTTTGTTATACACTTCCTCTCTGGTTTGCTGAAGATGAATGGTCTGATTTATTCTTCTGGTCATGTCATTATCTTCAGTCTGCAACTCTTGAATCAACTTCATCACTGGTACACCAAGGATGTTTGGAAAAATTGCATCTGTACCATACACAAGCTGAAAGGGTGACATACCAATAGATTTCTTCAAATTTAATCTGTCAGCCCAAAGTGCATGAATCAGCTTTGTGTGCCAAGACTTTTTGTTATCCTCCAACAGTTTCTTGATTATGTTCACTAATCTTTTGTTGGAAGATTCTGCAAGTCCATTACCTTGGGGGTAATAGGCTGTGGAATGCCCCAATGTTATCTAATATTTGTGACAGAATTCAACCATTCTCTTAGATCCAAATGCTATTGCATTATCAGTGATGATCTTGGTAGGACAACCAAATCTGGAGAGAATTTTAGTCTCCATGAATTTTATGATAACTGAATCATTGGCCTGCCTACAAGGGATGGCTTCTATCCACTTAGTGAAATAGTCTGTGGCAGTGAGAATCCATCTATGCTGGGCAGAAGATGGTGGATGGATTTCTCCTATGAAGTCAAGACCCCACTGTTGAAAAGGAGCTTCAACAGTGATTGGATGCAGAGGAAGGGGTAACAATTTTCTCTTGCCTTCAAACAGTTGGCATATATGGCAAGTAGTGGTTACTTTGTGCACATCATGAAAAAGAGTAGGCCAATAGAAACCAGCCCTCAAGATCTTGTTGGCTGTTGACTTCTAGTACAAATGACCACCACACTCTCCTTCATGAAACTCCTGTTTAACCTTCTCTGCATCAAACTCAGGCAAACATTTAAGAAATAGACCACTTGCATTTTTCCAATACAGACATTTATCAATAATGCAATAATTTACAGCTTTCAATTTTAGGAACCTTGCCTTTGTTTTTGATAAACCAGGAGGTGTATTCAGATTAAGCAAAACATAAATAATATCAGCATACCAAGGAGAATTCATAAAATGGTCTTCAACAATGGGAGTTGAGAATTCTTCTTGGTTATCCAAAGCATTAATCATGTTAATATCAAGAACTTCACAATTTGATTCAGCCATTAATCTAGCTAGACCTTGGCCTTTGATGAGCTTAGTGGGTTTTATCTCTAAATCATATTCAAGAATAACAGCAATCCACTTACCTCTCTTACCATCTGGATCTTGTGTTAGAATGTCTTTTACAACTAAATTTGGGACAAAGGCAATGATGTGTGAGTGAAGGATGTATACTCTGAAGTCTTTCAATGCTTTAACCAAAGCAAAAGCTTGCTTTTCCATAATATTATACTTCAAAGGGGCATCCCTCAATTCCTTGCTAAAGAATGCAATAGGCTGCTCTTGTCCTTGTGGATTATTCTGTAAAAGGACAGCAGCAATAGTATGTTCTGATGTAAATGAGAAGATATAAAAATCTTTTGAAAAATCAGGGCTTATGAGAACCGGTGTTTTGGTTAATGCTTGTTTCACCAGCTCAAAGGATGTCTTTGCTTCCAAGGTCCATTTTATCCCTTGCTCCTTCTTCAACATATTTGTGATATTCCTAAGGAGCTCAGCCAAGTTGGGGATGAACCTTCTCAAAAAGTTAATCTTCCCAATGAAATATTGCAACTCTTTGATGTTTTGAGGATGAGAGATTTGCAATATGGCCTCAATCCTCTTGGGATCAATCTTAATACCCTCCTCAGAAATAATGTGCCCAAGAAGTTTACCTTCTTGGAGACCAAATAAAGTCTTCTTAGGGTTTAAAGATATCCCAAACTTTCTGCACTTCTCGAAAACTTTCCTCAAATGTTCTAAGTGTTCTTCATCTGTTTTTTAAAACACAGTGACATCATCAAGATAGATAATGATGAAGAAGCCCAATTCTTCCGAGAATGCTATGTCCATGGCTCTCTGAAAGGTTGCTCCAGCATTCATTAGACCAAAAGGCATTTTCACATACATGAAGGTGCCCCATGGTGTAGTAAAGGTTGTCTTTAATTGATCAGCAGGGTAAACCAAGATCTGATTGTATCCCGAATAGCCATCCAGCAAAGAAATTCTTCTAGACCCTACCACCCTTTGTAAAATATGATCCATCTTTGGTAAAGGGTAGTTGTCTTTTAATGAAGATTTGTTTAAGTCTCTAAAGTCTATACAAAGCCTGATTTCTCCAGTTTTCTTCCTAACAGACACCAGATTAGATACCCATTCAAAATATCTAACAGGGACAATAATACCAGCATCATACATTTTCATGATCTCCTTCTGAACCAACGGCAACTGGACAGGGTTTATTCTGCGCAGTTTCTGTTTGAATGGTTTTTGGTTTTCTTTAAGAGGGATTTTGTGTTGTATTATTTCAGTGTCATATGATTTAAGATCTTCGTAACTCCATGCAAAAACATCAGAAAATTCTTTGAACAGCTCTATGTATTTGAGTTTAATGTGAGCTGGCAAAGATTTGGACAGTTTGATGATTTTCGGTTTCTCTTTACTGCCTATATTGCATTCCTCCACTTCCGTCTCTACAGGTTCCAGCTTTGGCTTATTTGCCACATCGTTAAAATCGAACAACTCTTCTAAAGGGGTCAGACCTCTAGGCAAACTTTCGTCTTTAGAGTGCAGAGTTTCCAATTCTTCTGTTTCTGATTCTGCACTTAATTCTGTTTTGTTACTGAGTTTGCTAGACAGTAGGTTAATATTGACAGGTTCAGGAGATGATTCTTCTTTACCAAGAAAGTTTTCTTCGCTGCAGTCTGTATCATAATCTGAGTCCGAACTATGCAGTTCGAATTCATTTCTGAATTGCATGAAGTCTTCTATTTGTTTGTCATTGTCAAAAACTTGCCAATATTTTTTGTTATCAGGCACTGCTGGTCTAAATTTTATCGGAGTTGTGTTGTCTCCAGTCTCATATGGCGTTAGACATGTCCTGGCCGCAAAATCTAAATTGTGGGCCGCAATGTTTCTTTTCCTTGGGATGAAACTCAGGTTGGATTCCTCAAATGTTTTCAAAAGGTCCATGACATCATTCCGATAGGCTCTAAGTCTGGGATGATTTTCATTATACTCCCCATTAACTTGCCTAATGATTAACTCAGAATCCCCATACACGTTAATTCTTCTGGCTCCTAACTTCTTCAAGAGATGTAAGCCTAAGAGAAGGGATTCATATTCTGCTATGTTATTTGAACACTGAAAGTTTAATTTACATGAAATGCATTCTGTATGGTTGTTTTCAGTGTTAGTAATCTAGACACCTGCACCCACGTTATTCCTAGTGCATGACCCATCGAAATGCATATTCCATAGGGGACTGTTTTCAGTTTCATCTGTTAGATGAATGTCCTCTTTAACTAACGTGCTTTCGGATTGTTGTTGAATGTCTGCACTTAGTTGTATATGTTTTGATTCCCCCTGATTTTCGTTCATTTGAGGGTCATGTTCTTTAGTGTACAGGTTTAAAAGTAATGGATGCATGACTTGTAGTTCAAGACCCATATTTGGTTTGCTATGGTTTAAAGGTTCAGCAAACTATTTTGACAGTTCCGTGGTATTTACCTCCTCCTCTCTATCGGCCATTAATCCTGATAACGCGATTTTTTCACTAAGTGCTTCATCGTTAAACATGATAAAAGAATCAAGGCCTGTACTTACGGAATAGAGAGGAGAGTTTTGAGGTCTGTCTTGACTCGTGACCGTATATTGCATATGAGACTCCCTGTAAAGCCTTCTAGTCTGATTGAAAACAGGGATAGTCGCATACGTCATGTCCATCTGCATAGTCCCCTGTAACTTGGCTCCCCAATATCTTGATAATAACATTCCATACTTTGGGGGCACATCAGCCACAACAATGTCCATGAGTAAGCATTTGGCTGGGATCTGGGCTAAGTTAACACAGAGGTCTTTGATCAATCCTATACATTTTACTCTACTTGAGTCAAAGGAGTAAAGGTCTTTGTAAGGTCTGGTGATTTCTAGCCCGAGGCTCTCCATCACAGCTTTAGGCATTAAATTATGAGAAGCCCCGGAATCATGCATAGCATTGTGCAAAATTTTGTCATGAACGTTTAAACTCACGTAGAAAGGAGGAACAGGTCCCTCTTGGTATCTACCTTCAATCTTTGGACCAAAAATAAGCTCGGGCTGGTCATCACTAAGATTGAATGTATCTCCATTTTCCTCTATATTTAAAGCCTTCAAAATTTGAGTTCTATATACGTGTTGGGCAGCTAACTCGGTTAAGGGAACAGAGATTTTAATCTTGGAAATTTCCTGTTCCAGGCTGAAAGGAATTTGATTCTTTGAAGTGTTGGTTTCAGCCTTGTTAGTTGTCACTTTATCAGCAACAACAGCTTGCTGATTTGTTTTATTTACACTTGACATAACGGTTGTAATAGGAGTACTAGCTGAAGTGTTAGTACTGCTAGAGTCTGCACTCTATTTTTCAATGTTTTGAGTGCCTTTCTCTTTACCTTTATCAGAATTTACAGCCACCGTTTTTTCCTTGTGTTTGACCGTTTTAGGCTTGGTTGACGTGTTGTTTTATGAAGATTTGTCAGAGGTTTTGGTGTTGGGGGCTTGTTGATTAGTCTTGCTTCTAAGGTCATATTCCCTTTGAGTTTCTATGATGACATTTTCCATGTCTTGATAATGATTTTCATCATCATCTCTTTTGTCATCATACGGTGTATATAGACCTTGTTTTTTATCATAATGAATCTCAAAATCATCATCATCGACCTCCAGCATGTTGATAGCACCTTCCTCTGTTATTTCGTTTGTTTCCTCAACCTCACTTATATAGTTCTGATGAAAGGGAGGAGTGATCTGTTGATCATCTTCCCTAGGTCTGTTTGGAGGTTGGTTCCTTCTAACATTCTGATTCTGGTTTTGGTTTCTATTTTGAGGAGCAGTTTGATTTTGACTTGCTTGTTCTCTTTTAATTATGCTCATCTCTTTCATCATCTCTTCCATCATCCTTTCCATCTTTGAGTTGGAAGTAGAAGGTGTGGACTCCTCTCTAAAAGATACTCTCTTCTCGCTCTTCATTCTTGCTCTTTTCTCCATCAAGTTCACTTCCACAGAAAGAGCACCCCTTTGCATGTCTTCAAGAGTTGAAAAATCTCTCTCTCTCAGTGAATAGGTCATGTCAGCATCAAAACCTTCGAGAAATTTGTTTAAAGCTAAACCTTGTGGAGGTTTTAGTTCTGGGGAAAGTGCGTTGTATACACTCTTGAATCTGGTGCAGTAGGCTTGCACACTTTCCCCTGGGTTCCTATGGAGATTGTTGTAATCAGCAAGAACTTGGAGAGGGTTCTTCCTTACTTCCCACTTGTTTAAGAATGTTTGATGGAAGCCTTGGAGATCATTTATACTATGGGGGGCTAAGCCTTTAAACCATTTTCTCACTTCTCCCCCTAAGCTTTGAGCAAATAATCTGAGCTTGACAGAATCATCATCAATTTCGTTTCTGTCAAAGTAGTCATTCATCTTATCCACATGTTGTGATGCAGTTGTAGCATTGCTAGCATCATACAATGGGATTTTGGACTGATAGTCCTGTGGAAGGTTGAATAATGGTACAGGAAGGACTAAGGGAGCATACCATGCAGCCATGGTAGGAGGTGGAGGTGGATTCACAAGAGGTGGATTAACAAAAGGGAAAGTGGGCTGAGGTGTGGTGGTTTGAACAATGGATGTAGGATGAGTAGAAGTGGATGGATCAGGAGTAGACTGCTGAGCTGATCTTGGATGAGAGACACCTAGGTTGTGAAGGAAATGTAAATCAGGAGGTGTTGTTTCTCTACTACCAGGATGTTTACTTGTCTCCGGGGATGAAAGTGAAGACTTAGAGTCTAGTTGTATTATATCACCAAATGACCTAGTTCTGAATGGATTTACTAAGTCAACTTGTGATTGTTGTAGAGCCGAAATATTTTCAAGGACTAAATTAGCTCTCAAGGGTGATCTGAAAACAGTTGATAATTTAACCTTAGGAGACTTCCAAAGGATACTTTCTGGGTCATCAACTATCTCAGGTGGATTAGGGTCAGGATGGGCTCTAGTGTGAATCTTTCTAGAAGCCACTATGCTGTGTTTTTAGACCCAAATAAACAAGACAAGTTCAACCAGATATGACAATCTTTAAGAGGTTAACTAATATGTTTACGCAAATTTAATCCTACAATCCTCTAACTGAGTTTTAAATGATGTTATGATGATAAGGGTTCTTCCCAGTGGATTCTTAAGGTCTGTTAAGGATTGTGGAGTCGCCAAGTGGAAGTTTTTAGCTCCTTTGGAGGTAAAAGGTTTTATGGTCCACCACCATGTTTATTGAATACCAATCTGAAATTTTTTTAGGTTTTTCTGAGTTGTTTTTAGTAGTGTGGTTTTTAAGAATACCCTAACTCTGTTTCAAAACTTAGCTACGGTTATGAGACAAAGGAAGTCTACTCTTATGGCTAAGCTAGCTGATTTTTCAAGGTTAGATAAAGTCTTATGAGAATCCTAGGGTTGACCTAGATTGTCACTGATTCAAACAAGTTTCATCATGATTACCATTTCTTGGTAGTGCTTGAAAAGGCTACTTTTTACTCACAAAGTTTTCTTGAATTAAGGTTTTTCTGAGGTCTCTAAAAGGTATTAAAAACCCACAGAGTCCCCAGTGGAGTCGCCAGAAATGTTAGGTGACTCCAGCTGTTTAATAAAGAAAATGCTCTATGAACCAAATCTCTGATGTCGTATGATTATCTTTAAATGAAAATGATTCGGGGTTCTTCCCCAGCGGAGTCGCCAGAAATGTTAGGTCTCTGTAATTTATTAGCAAGATTGGGAGAGTCCAATCACAGAGTTAACATCATTTCAACCAACTTTGGGATTCTAGGATCTAGCCCTCCTGAATCCGGAGAGGGATCTCTCCAATATGTACAAAGATGGATATTGTATTTGAAAGCTTAAGGTAATGATATTAGGCTAGTTATGAAGGCCAAGGGTTTTGTTTTGTTTTGGATGGTTGAGCATGATTACTGTTCGAGGTGAAAAGTCTTGAATGCAAACAGTTTCAAAGGTGAGAAGTTGCAAGAGGGAAGAACAGCTATGGCTAAAAGATAGATATAACACTGGTTTTTAGTCCATTGGGCTATGGAGTCATAACAGGGCTTTAATTGAACAACAACATCAAGAGTGATCCAAGGGGCAAGTCATCTATACCACAAGATTATTGAGATTAGAGTGATGGGATGGAAACAATAAAGTGTTGGAGGGGTGGAAACTGATAATAATTTCTTAGAGGATTTATAGTCAGTCCAAACAAGAAAAGCCTCTTAAGTAACTGTTTAAAACCAACCAAGGACAGGGCTAACCATAAACTTCTTGGGCAAGTTCTATTAAAGCAACTTAATTGACAAACAATCCAGTAATCCACATAATTACCTTCAGAAAGTATGAAAACATATAAGAGAAACAAAGTGTAACTTAAGATCAGATAAAGTACTTTTAAACCTAGTCTGCTTTAAGTCAACACCAAGGGAAATTTTCAGAATCTGCCTTTGGAGAAAAGGATCTAGGAATCAGGGCAAACCATATCTTCTCTAGTCTAACTTTAATAGCAAATAATGGAAATCACGTTCAAGAACAGTGTTTAAGCAAGCAGAAGGACGAGGGAACGCCAACATTCCTAACTGTTTAAACTGTATTAAATCATTCTTGAATAAACAAACTTGAGGAAAACATTAAGATAAAGATTTCTCAGCCAGAGAAGGTTACTGATATACAATAGATCCTAACCCTATTTAAACTTTTCTTTACAGAGGAATATGAACAATATGGCATACATAGAAGGAAAACAATAACAAAGAGAGGTGCACTTCACCGATGACATAGACCAGGATCCCAAGAAACAACTTTTATATTGATGTCAAACCGGTTACAGTCTTCAAGTCCAATGTTTCAGTTCAACAATCATCTTCACTATTCAGCCTAACTAATCTATCACAAGCAGAGCTCCAAGGGCCAGTGAACACTATTTACAATCAGAAGTTTGGGCTCGAATGTATTTCAAAGCTCTGTAAGCAACTCAACCAACAATTTCTCATCTTCTACAAAAGTATTTATAGAAGGATGAGGAGGTGAGATCTGATAAAAGATCTGCTAAAGTAATTAATACAGATTCAAGACTTCTTGGCCCTTTGAGGGGCTCGATGAAGAAGTTTACAGGTGGTTCTCTGTATTAACTATTTTACATTAACTATCAGGTCTGCTGGAAAGAATTTGTTGACCTTTGAGGTTTGGCTTGAGGTTGAAATAACTCTGCAGATATTTCTCGCATTAAGTTCCTTGCAGAAGTAAATTCTCGGCTGCGTTGAGGCAAAACATCTTCCTTTGCAATAACTTCGGCGCTGGTTTGAAAGGTTTGAGGCAACAGGTGGCGTTTAGTCGCTGAGAGGAATCAATTCGCCTCCTTTTTGTGGCGGTGGAGGGTTTGCTGTCACTAAAACATTTTAGGTATTCTGCAGACTGTGTTTTAGATTGGGGGATTAGGCTTTTGATAACAGTCTTAGCCGTAATCCCCATAAAACTGTCTTCAATTCTCTGTGCTGGCACATTTCTGGTCTTCTACAGCTGATACTCTTTGACTGTGCCGGATTCTTGGTGCTTCGTCATTACACAGGGCTGCGCAGGGTTATACGGCATCAATGCCTCATGAAACACTGACGAAAACGTGAATTTGACACTTGTGAAACGATTTCCTTTGATAAATCGAAGGAGGGAGGTTCGTCACCCTCATCTTTCGAATTTCATCTGAATATAGCGAAAAACGTTAAACCCTGCGAAATACAAACAAAAATTATGAAATCCTGCGTTCATAGGTTAAACTGCATTGGAGGATGTGTGGAGGAAGCGGGGCCGTTGGATGGCATCATCCAATGGTCGGGATTATTTGGAGAAATCATAGAATGGTGGAAAAAGATAAAATCTAAGCCGTCGATCACGCAAGATCGACGGTTGGGAGAAGGCAGCGAAAAAACCTTTGTAAACAATACAATATGACGTTTTTTAATTTTACAAAGGAAAAAGGCGCATTTTATATGAGCGGTGAGGGGATCGTACAGTGGGCCTGGTAGGACTGATCGCAAATCGCAAAAGTGGAAAACGCGATGGCGGATTATGCGACGGAGAGAAAATGAGATATTGCGATTATGCGATGGGCGGAAACTGCGATGGATCACATCGCAAATATTTGCGATGGCTCTTTGGAGGAAAACTGAAAATTGTGATCTGCGATCTGCGATGGATCACAGCGCAAATATTTGCGATGCTCTTTGAAGGAAAACTGAAAATTGCGATCTGCGATCTGCGATGGATCGCAGCGCAAATATTTGCGATGCATCAGTTTAAAAAATAACAATTTGGAAATTCTGCGATCTGTGCTTTGCGATAAGCGCCAAAGGGTTAAAACTTGGTTCCAGGGTGCAGGCGTATGGAAGAAAAGGGGCTAAGGGCTTAAGCTCGAGGGGCTTAAGTTCTGTACATAAAAACATGTATTTTCATAGTTTTTGAAGGGTTTCTTGAAGGAAATGAAGGTTTCGGTAAGGTTAAAAAGTGGGTTTTTAACCTTATAAAAGGGATTTTAATGAAATGGAAAGGGAGACACATGAAATTGTGGGTTTTTCATTGGAAATGGAGAATAGAAAATGAGGTTAGTGAGGAAGAAAAGGAAGGGGACCAAGGGGTTCTGCAGCAGTATTTAACTTGGGATTTTTGAAGGATTTCAGAGGCTTTTAGGATGTAAACAACAATAAGGGATCTGGACAGAGGCATGAGGCCTTAGAGAGACTTCAAGAGCCAACAATTTTTAGTGATAAAATTGTTCCTTGGAGGCTCCAAAAATATTTAGCCACCTTTTGGTATATAACAAATTTTATAGGTAATAATGTGTATATCAAGTCAAGTCCTCAAATGCTAATGTTTAGGCTTCAAACTAGTGATGCATCCCTTCCAGATTTGCACGCTGCCCTGCAATCACAAGCTTGTTAGCCCTGGACTGTATACAATATAGTATAGGCCTCTGAAATGCTTGCGGCCAGACCTGGAGAGTGAAAATAGTAAAATACCACTGCAACCTTGAAATCAGACCTTTGCAACAAGTATATCAGACTTCTAACAGTGAAATCAAGTCACCCAAATATGCATGCAACGACATTTAAAGCTCACATTTCAACAATGAGCTAGATTAGAGTGTTTTATCTAGATTAAATGTGATTATGCCACCGCAAGCTTGCTTGCACTTGGCTATTTTAAGATATTTCCAAAAAATGGTGAAAGAAAAGGCCCTAAGCCCTTGAGGCCTCCTTCAATACTGCAAGAATGTAAAGATAGGGTGACTAAACCCAGTTTTGTGCTTCAAAATACAATGTTGCCTCTTCCAATGATGAAGGCAAACCTGCAACCACAATTGTTAGCCACAAGAAAGAATGCACCAGACTTCAATATACTGTTGCTAATGAAAAATGAATCAATGTAGCTAGTTAAGTATATATTAGTCCGCAGCATGATGAGATCAGGCTCAAGATTGCTCACAAATCACTAACAAATGCAACAAATAACAGACAACATGCAATTTGATACAAAACACACTAAATGGATGCCATAATAGGGTTAGATCAGACTACCACAGTTCTATATCAGACCACTGTAAGTTGCCAATCATTCAAGGTTGGTCATCCACGAGGGTAGAAACAAAAGCTAAAACACATGTTATAATTCTTACGATTATTATGTGAGAGAATTTCATGTTTTTAGGCTCTTATTATCATTAGTTTTGTTATGATTAGGGACTGAAATAAAATGTTTCAGATCTGAAATCACATGACAGTCCACAAATAATGAGGGGTGGAAGAGGATCAAGGCCTTGGAGCCTTATGGCCTTACTCCAAAGGTTGATATATCAAGTCAAGTCCTCAAATGCTAATGTTTAGGCTTCAAACTAGTGATGTATCCCTTCCAGATTTGCACGCTGCCCTGCAATCACAAGTTTGTTAGCCCTGGACTGTATACAATATATAGTATAGGCCTCTGAAATGCTTGCGGCCAGACCTGCTGAGTGAAAATACCACTGCAACCTTGAAATTAGACCTTTGCAACAAGTATATCAGACTTTTAACAGTGAAATCAAGTCACCCAAATATGCATGCAACGACATTTAAAGCTCATATTTCAATGAATGAGTTAGATTAGAGTGTTTTATCTTAGATTAAATGTGATTATGCCACTGCAAGGCTTGCTTCAGGTCTGGTTATTCTTAAGATAGTCAACAAATGGTGAAAAAAAACCCCTTAAGCCCTTGAGGCCTTCCTTCAACACCTGCAATGGAAAGATTAGTGACCAAAATCCAATTTTTAGGCTTCAAAATACAATGTTGCCTCTTCCAATGATGAAGGCAAACCTGCAACCACAATTGTTAGCCACAAGAAAGAATGCACCAGACTTCAATATACTGTTGCTAATGAAAAATGAATCAATGTAGCTAGTTAAGTGTATATTAGTCCGCAACATGATGAGATCAGGCTCAAGGTTGCTCACAAATCACTAACAAATGCAACAAATAACAGACAACATGCAATTTGATACAAAACACACTAAATGGATGCCATTATAGGGTTATATCAGACTACCACAGTTCTATATCAGACCACTGTAACTTGCCAATCATTCAAGGTTGGTCATCCACAAGGGTAGAAACAAAAGCTAAAACCCTTGTTATAATTCTTACGATTATTATGTGAGAGAATTCAGTGTTTTTAGGCTCTTATTATCATTAGTTTTGTTATGATTAGGGACTAAAATAAAATGCTTCAGATCTGAAATGACATGAAAGTCCACAAATAATGAGGGGTGGAAGAGGATCAAGGCCTTGGAGCCTTACGGCCTTACTCCAAAGGTTGGTATAACAAGTCAAGTCCTCAAATGCTAATGTTTAGGCTTCAAACTAGCGATGTATCCCTTCTAGATTTGCACGCTGCCCTGCAATCACAAGCTTGTTAGCCCTGGACTGTATACAATATAGTATAGGCCTCTGAAATGCTTGCGTCCAGACCTGGAGAGTGAAAATACCACTGCAACCTTGAAATCATACCTTTGCAACAAGTATATCAGACTTCTAACAGTGAAATCAAGTCACTCAAATATGCATGCAACGACATTTATAGCTCATATTTCAATGAACAAGTATTATTAGAGTGTTTTATCTTAGATTAAATGTGATTATGTCACTGCAAGGCTTGCTTCAGTTTTGGTTATTCTTAAGATAGTCAAAAAATGGTGAAAGAAAAGCCCTTATCCCCTTGAGGCCTTCCTTCAACACCTGCAATGGAAAGATTAGTGACCAAACTCCAATTTTTAGGTTTCAAAATACAATGTTTCCTCTTCCAATGATGAAGGAAAACCTACAACCACAATTGTTAGCCACAAGAAATAATGCACCAGACCTCAATATACTGTTGCTAATGAAAAATGAATCAATGTATCTAGCTAAGTATATATTAGTCAACAACATGATGAGATCAGGCTCAAGATTGCTCACAAATCACTAACAAATGCAACAAATAACAGACAACATGCAATTTGATACAAAACACACTAAATGGATGCCATTATAGGGTTAGATCAGACTACCACAGTTCTATATCAGACCACTGTAACTTGCTAATCATTCAAGGTTGTTCATCCACGAGGGGAGAAACAAAAGCTAAAACACTTGTTATAATTCTTATGATTATTATGTGAGAGAATTTAGTGCTTTTAGGCTCTTCTTTCCCAGAATCCATGTTGATATCGAGGGCTTGTTGAATGTAAGGTAAGGAAAGAATAGTAGTAGTCACAATTTGACACTTGATCTCTTTGAACAATCTTTGCTGTGAATCACCCTAGCTAAAATTGAATTGGTCATTTTAATGCATTAAGAGGGTGTGTGACATCAGAAAACTACACAAGAAATATCTTTAAATAATTTTCCATTTCCATGAAGCTTTGTAGGTTGTGAATGTTCTTTAGTAGTGGTCAATTGGCAATAGCTGAAATGTTTTTTAGAGCAATGTTGAATCAATCTTGGTTCTTGCAAAATCTAATATGCACTAGTTTTGTATGCTTGAATGTATGTTGCTTTGTATTGATTAATTCCTTTTCTATTCATAATACTGATAATATTTGATCCAAGTGTTTCAAATGGTACTCCCAAGTTTTACTAAAAACTAGTATGTTATTCAAGTACACAATCACAAAATAGTTAAGATACAATGTGAGCACTTTGTTCAATATTCTTGTGAATGTCATAGGGGCACAAATTATATTGAACGACTTCCAACCATTGAAAAAATCCTTGTCGTGGCTCAAAAGTTTTCTTTCATATATCTTCGAGCTTGATATATATTTAGTTGTACCCAAACTTTAGGTTAAGCTTACTAATATAATTACCTTCATGAATGTAATTGATTAGGTTCTTGGTGCATGACAATGAATACCATTTCTTGATGGTGTTTTTATTCAATAGAGAATAATACATTATCCATGTGTCATCCTTCTTTGGAAACAAAAAATAACAGATCCACAAAGCAATGAGTTGGTTCATATTTGGCCATTATTTATTAAGTCTTGTATCTACCTCTTGATCTCCTAGTTTTCCAACAACAAATCCTTGCACAGTGACTCATTCAATAGCACAAAAACTTGTTGCAACTCATTGATGTGTTGGACTGCATGGCTTGGAGGCATCCTGTGTAGTTCTCATAACAACTTGAAATAGTGCTACAATAACTTGTCCAACTTATTTTGTTCTTCTAGCTTCTCATACATGCTCGATATGCATGCAACAAGGCCTTGGGCTGTTGTTGTTGGTTGACCACTAAAGAGTGGCACTATCCTATGCTCACAAGGCTATTAAAGAAAACTGTATTGAAGCTTTTTATTAGCCTATAGCCTTCAGTGGTTGAATTAACACCAAGGGAGTTGGATATTTTTTGTGTGGTCACTGAGTATTTTTGGCCTTTTTTGACTAGGCTTTGTTTAGGCATTGACGATACACTATCTCAATCCCAGAGATATGAATAGTTGAATATCATATCACAGACTTCGAATGAAACAACATTAAACTCCACTTCATCTACATTATCTATCGATATGGGGAACTTCATCCACTTTTACATGCACATTCAGCAAGTACTTGTTCTTGCTAAGAAAAACCAAGGGATAGGGTTAAGTATGCATGATTGGAAGTAAATTATGCTTCTTTATCACTACTTTTGAAATGATGTCTCATTGGTTTCCAGTGTCAAACACTAAAGTCACAAGATCCTTCCCGAGTTGGATATTAATGGAGAATAGTTTCCAACTCTTTGTGTAACTAGGATGTACAATTGCCATCAAAGAGATGCAATCCATCACACTGTTAGACATCGATATCTATTTCAATCCTTACTCTATCATGATCGACATTTGATGCTTCTCTATAATGTAGTGACCAACATCCATCTTTGGAATGTCCATTGCACTTATCGATAGTGATAAAAGGGAAAATTTGTCTTCCTTAATGTGGTGTTGGTCTTCTGCTACAAAATTTTGTTGAATGGATTGATGGTCATACCATCTTTTTCAATGGTTACCTTTCCTTAATTGGAATTAGTGGCAACAACATTATTAATCTTCCTCCAATTGTTTGTAGCCTCTGCTAACCTAGATTTTTGACAGGCATATGCAAGAGTGCAAATGTCGAGCATCTCAAACTCCATCTAATTAAAATGGTATTGATTGCAGGGCAATTACCTGGAACGCTATGTAACCTGGTTTGGTCAAAATTCCCTTCTCTCAGGCTGCCAGTAACGACATCTTCATGTGAAAAGAGTTTAGTTGAGGATGGAAAAGGAGATTTTTGAGCTGAAATGCCTCGTTATAAACACCAGTTTAATCAGTACTGTTAGCGCTCAAATCTACCTCAGGCCGAAATGAAGTAAACTCAAGGCTACATCAAACCACGCTCAGCCTCGTAGCTAGCCCTACGAGGACAGGAGAGGGCTCTCTCCGTCAATCTCGAGAAAATGAGCAATAAGATGCGAGATGACTTACAATAAGAACTGATTTTAGGCTAGTAAAGAGATAGGTATGTTTGGTTTTTGGTTTTTTTTGGGTTTTCGCTGGAGTAATGGGAAAACAAAATTTTGGGTCCGGGGATAAGGTCAGACCTTTGCAGAGTTCAAGCTGGGGCGAGGTAGGTGATGATCTTGATGCTTCGAATTGGATTTTATGGATAGATTAGACTGACGAGGAGCTGAAGAGGGCAAAGAAGAACTTGGATCCTCTCCAAACAACTGAAAACATATAGAACTAACTGAATTCAAAGGCCAAGCACTGTAAACAATGGATTCAACCTTATTTCACTCATTCAATTTAGTTCAGAAGCATAATGAAAGGATGGCAACATTAAACATGAAGAAACTTACAGTAAAAAAAGGAGAAACATCATCAAGAACAAAACACCACAAGGATCCCAACAAGTGCCGCAAAACCCCTGATCTTTCCTTAGCCAAAATATGAAAAGTATGTACAATAGTATCAAAAGTATCCCAAGAGTCCAACCTCTCCAACCCCTCAAAAGGATTGAGAAATTACAATATATAGAGCACTCTAACACCTTTCCCCACCTCTAGGGGTCGAATTCCCTCTTCAGGGATCAGTTTCAACCAATTCTAATCATGGAACTACAATTTAGGCAGCTAACAACTTGCCTCTAAAAGAGTGGAAACTGATCCATTACATGATTTTTTACTCATTTGAGAGTGAATCTTCTAGAAGAGATAAAAACAAGCCAAAGTTACATATCAAACATGAATTTACATCATAAAAACCCAAAAATTCTATCCATAAGCAAAACTGGTCCATAATAGGCGAAACACTGAGCTGGCAGCTGAAAACTCAGAAAAATTCCTAGGTGGGTCGCTCCTGAACTGCGTGGGTCGCTCATGTTCCAGGCTGATTTTGAGGTAGCTCCTGACATCCAAATTGAGCTCATGATAGCTCGTTGGAAAGCCCTGGATGTCTACTTTCCAACCCAAGTGGAATTTCGGAATTTGGAGTTGATTTGACCCTTAAAAACCTCATTCTCCCAGAGGTACTTCCTGCTGGTGCAAAAGGTGGCAGCAAGGTGGTTTTCATGGTGTTTTTGAGCTGTTTGACCATCCAGATTTTGTTGAAATGCTAAGTTGACTTCAGAGGATGCATAATTAACCATGAAAAATCCAAAAATGTAAAAATCTCCTCCAGAAAGTGTCTCAAAAAAAAGCGAGCGCATGAGCGCGCGACCCACGTAGCTGCAAAACCTGTTTTTTAGACCAAAAATTTGAAAATGACAAAATTTTCTCCGAATTTGCCCAAATTCGGAGCGGAGGTCCTCCATCATGTGTCTTGCTCAGTCAATGAAGCCTCGGCCAAAATCCGGAGTGGATCAAGCCTTTTCCGCCATTTTAGTGCTCTCCTAGTGCATGCAGTTCCTGTGATGAAAACACTGTCTCGGTTGTATGATGTGTTGTTGTCAGTCATGATGTAGCAATGTGTATGTTCAACCTGTTGAAAATGAAAAATGGGACCTTGGTGTCTTTGTCTCCATCATTATCCTGTGAATGTACCTGCGCTGATGAAGAAGACGAGACCCCTTCCACGCCATGTGGAGATAGTACTCGTCGTGATGCTGCAAACAAAGCTCTGTGGCCTCTCTGATATGCTACCACTACTGGCGCACTGCTATGCTCCATCTCAGTACATCAACCTCAACGATCGAGTCATTGTCCGACTCCTGCTCATACTCTGACTCTGTCCCTGACATGGCTTTGAACAAGCTATTGGCACTATTTATACTTTTTGAAGGCCGACGAATCGATCCCAAGCAAGATTGGGCACTCAAAATGAAGTTTCGAACCTCTGTATCTGCGTGGGTCGCGCAGCCTCTGCGTGGGTCGCTCAGGCCCCAGGTGGGTCGCTCGGGCCCCAGGTGGGTCGCGTTTCTCTTGCATGAAGCTTTTGGAGGCCTTCCCGGTGTCCAAATCGGGTGTGTGATAGCTCGTTGGAAAGCTATTGGAGTCTAATTTCCAGAAAAAGTGGAATTATGCAATTTGGATTCCATTTACCCTGTCAAAAACCAAATCTCCCAACACTAGTCAAAATGAGCAGAATGAGGCTGCCTCAAGGCAGAGTGCTGTTGCAGTCAACTTTTGAAGGTCTTCCTCAACTCCAAATTGAGCGCATGATAGCTCATTGGAAAGGTATTTCTGTCTAGTTATCATTTGACTCATCAAGAAAGTCAGTTGGCCAAACATGCTAGGAGAAATATTGATTTTCCCAAGGTCACTTCAGAGGTGCATTCAATTCTCCTGAGGCAACGATATTTTTGACATTTCTCTAAAACCATGATACCTGTGTAAAAAGTGAATGAGTTTTTTCTTCCTTGGAATGTTATGGACAAAAACCTCTCTCAGTTTTCCCAAATTCATCTTTTATTTCTCTGAAACATCTTTTGAGTGAAACTTACCCCGATGTGTGAAACAAGGAATTTTGTCGAAATGAAGCGAAACGAAGGGGGTAAGGGGCTTCTAAATTCTTGGAGAAATTTTGGGAAGTAGGGAGGGATGTTAGGAAGCAGGGGAAAGTGGAATCACAGAGATTGAGTGAGGGGAAGGGGTCCAAAAGGGCAAAACACAGGCCTAGCCTAGGAAATTGCCAAGTTTTGGCTAGAAACTAGGGTTTGTGCAAAAATGAGGAATTTTTGGGATCTCAGTGATGGGAAGTGTTTAATTAGGTGAATTAATGATAGGGGAAGGTGTATGAACATCAGGATACAAGTTTTTCGATGATTTGACCATCCAAGAGAAATTACCTCCAAAACCCTAGGAGAGGGAAATGGACCTTTCCTAGGCACAACTGAAGCATGAACAAGATGTAAAATGACTCAATGGAACTTGACATGATGATGACAACCCTCTGAATGATGGTACACTCAGCTGAATGGTGACATGGACTGACATTTGGACAACTTTTGAAGAAGTGAAAGCAAACCCTAGACCTAATGCCTAGTGACCAAATTTTGCTTGAAGACTCATTGTAATGACAAAATTTGACCTTGACACTTTAAAATCACTTTGAAAGAGCATGTTTGATCACTGGAGGAAGGCTGCAAAGAATGACTCTAACATTGGCTCCAATGGGGATGGTAGCTCCAGCTCCGTGGAGGTGCCAAGAACCGTAGAACTTGGGAGAGCAGACAGTGCCTCCATCCATTGGGCGATGGAATCATTATTTGAACGGATAACACAAAACCTTTGACACATTTATTGAATGAAAACTTGACTGAAAACTTGACTCAAACCGACTCGATGGCAAACTGAAATAATCTTGAAAAAAATGACTCAACAGACCAAACACAAATGACTCATGACTGACTTAAAACAAGACTTTACAAAGCTTTTGGAAAAAAGGCAGCAGTCCATCAAGATTTGAAATCATGATGACAACCACCTGCATACTAATGAAATATGTACAATCATGTATAATTGGCTTTCCAATGTAACCAATCCAGCAGATGGCTACACCTCAAATTTTTGCTCTTACTCTCTTCAAGTAGGCAGAATGCTAAACCTGTAGGCAACTCAACACAATCACTGAAACTAAAGCTCATGAAAATAAACCAGGCAACATTTATCCTTTCTAATGCTTGCAAAAGAATGTTGAAGGGATCTTGAAAATCCTGAAGCACTGGCTTATCTAGAGATCCAGCTGCAAAAATACTAGTATTCACCTCACTCTGATCTGAAAAGACATTTGATTTCTGAGGGATAGAGATGCACAAATCTGCCATCTGAGTGTTAGCTGTAGGTTCCTTGACCATGAGTAATTCTGGCATATACTCTTCAATTTCATGATCTAGGTCATTCTTAAACAAAAAACAATCTTCAAGGTTATCAAACATGACAGCCTTATCATTTTTGTGAAGGAAAAAATTATCTGTTTGCTGATCTACACAACTGATTACAAGACAATCATCTTTTTCAACAGAGGAAGAAGTTTCACCAACACTTTCCTGATTATGTGTGCACTGCAAATCTGTTGTAGTTTTGGCTGAAACATGACCTTTCAAAAGTAGATCTATCTCATCTTCAGACAAAGGAGACAATGCCTTTTGTTTTCTTCTGCTTAAACAGTAATTATCTTCATATGACAGGGCATTCAAACTATCATTCATTACTGAGTTATTGAAAGGAGCTTTATCACTTACTTGCACAAAGATCTCATTTTGATTTTCATGAACTGACTGAATCACCTCTTCATGAAGGCTGTGTTCTAATGATGAGTTGATAGTATGACTGAGAACATTTGGATCCATTACTGTGTCTTCTGCATCCCAGATGATTTCAACAGCAGAGTTCTCCTTGATAGGCTTTAGCACAAGATATGCTTGGTCATCCTGATCTGAATCTGAATCTCAAGTAGCTGTCTGGTCATTATCACAATCTGCAATTGGAACTGGACTTACTTGCATGCTGCTGTCTTCTGTGGGCAGATCTGAAATGACATTCTCCCTTTCATCATTTTCAGCCATATGGCCATCAACCTGCTGCAAAGTCTCCTGAGCACCTTGATAGGTATCCTTTAGGTTCTCTTCATGTTGCTGAAATGGATTCTCATATAGAGCCTCCATGATCTCATCATCCATGAAATTATCATCTTCATAATATTTCTCAAGGCTTTCAATAAAAATATAAGCATGTTTGCAACAGTCATGAACTAAATTTAATGATGGATAAGATACTTGATATCTTTCAATGAACAGGGCATGAAAATCCTTTAAACAATAAATACAGGCCAGCGGCAAATTTTCATACCATGACTGAGCTTCACCTTCCAGAGTGGCTAGGAATATCTTCATCAAACAATCTTCAGGAAAAGCCACCTTCAACTTGCGAATATGCATGTGAAATCTAATCAGATGTAAAGCAGCATCTTTATTACCATCATCGTTAAACGTAGGCAGATTCCTGGACCAATCTACCTTGGGCATCTTATTCGGAAAACCTGGAATGTGATCTCGGCTCATGGGAGCATATCTTCTCGTGATTCGGTCCATCTTGAAAATCTCACAGCTACTGATCTCCCTGTAGTGAAGTCACCATGAAGCATCGATTTCTGGATTTGTTCAACGAATGAAGTCGCCAAGTGAATGATTTCAGCCTTGCGATGTCTGACCGTTGTTCACCATCAACGACCAGATCTGAACTTGATACACGTACTGGGGCAATTTATAAGTTAAGTACTACGATTACAAGTTATACCGGAGATCGACTGAAGTAGCGTTTATCTACTTCGCTGATGCATAGCAACAGCGTTTCGAAGGCTACCTGGCGTGACTTCAGACTCCGTCTATAACAAGCAAACCATTGAGATCTTCCCCAGTATGGTCGCCACTATGTTAGCACTCAAATCTACCTCAGGCTGAAATGAAGTAAAACTCAAGGCTACATCAAACCACGCTCAGCCTCGTAGTTAGCCCTACGAGGACAGGAGAGGGCTCTCTCCGTCAATCTCGAGAAAATAAGCACTAGGATGCGAGATGACTTACAATAAGAACTGATTTTAGGCTAGTAAAGAGATAGGTATGTTTGATTTTTGGTTTTTTGCTTCGCTGAGTAATGGGGAAAACAAATTCTAGTCTGGGATAAGGCCGACCTTTGGCAGAGCTCAAGTCAGTCTTAGATAGTATAAATCTTCGACGTTTAAATTGGATTTATGGATAGATTAGACCGGATTAGGAGTCAAGAGGGCAAAGAAGAACTTGACTTCCAAACAACATTTCATATAGAACCAATCGAATTCAAAGGCTGCTAATCGTAAACAATGGATTCAACCTTATTTCAGCCATTCACTAGTTCGAAGCATAATGAGTGTGGCAACATTAAACATGAAGAGAAACTTACAAGAAACAAAGGAGAAACATCATCAAGAACGTAACACCAAGGATCCCAACAAGTGCCGCAAAACCCCCATCTTTCCTTAGCAAAATATGAAAAATATGCAAATCGATATCAAAAGTATCCCAAGAGTCCAACCTCTCCAACCCCCGAAAATGATTGAGAAATTACAATATATAGATCACTCTAACACCTTTCCCCACCTCTAGGGGTCGAATTCCCTCTTCAGGGATCAGTTTCAACCAATTCTAATCATGGAACTACAATCTAGGCAACTAACAACTTGCCTCTAAAAGAGTGGAAACTGATCCATTACATGATTTTTTACTCATTTGAGAGTGAATCTTCTAGAAGAGATAAAAACAAGACAAAGTTACATATCAAACATGAATTTACATCATAAAAACCCAAGAATTCTATCCATAAGCAAAACTGGTCCATAATAGGCGAAATACTGAGCTGGCAGCTGAAAATTCAGAAAAATCTCTAGGTGGGTCGCTCCTGAACTGCGTGGGTCGCTCATGTTCCAGGCTGATTTTTAGGTAGCTCCCGGCATCCAAATTGAGCTCATGATAGCTCGTTAGAAAGCCCTGGATGTCTGCTTTCCAACCCAAGTGGAATTTCTGAATTTGGAGTTGATTTGACTTTCCAAAACCTCATTCTCCCAGAGGTACTTCCTGCTGGTGCAAAAGGTGGCAGCAAGGTGATTTTCATGGTGTTTTTAAGCTGTTTGACCATCCAGATTTTGTTGAAATGCTAAGTTGACTTCAGAGGATGCATAATTAACCATGAAAAATCCAAAAATGTAATAATCTCCTCCAGCAAGTGTCTCAAAAAAATGCGAGCGCATGAGCGCGCGACCCACGTAGCTGCAAAACCTGTTTTTTAGACCAAAAATTTGGAAATGACAAAATTTTCTCCGAATTTGCCCAAATTCGGAGCGGAGGTCCTCCATCATGTGTCTTGCTCAGTCAATGAAGCCTCGGCCAAAATCCGGAGTGGATCAAGCCTTTTCCGCCATTTTAGTGCTCTCCTGGTGCATGCAGTTCCTGTGATGAAAACACTGTCTCGGTTGTATGATGTGTTGTTGTCAGTCATGATGTAGCAATGTGTAGGTTCAACCTGTTGAAAATGAAAAATGGGACCTTGGTGTCTTTGTCTCCATCATTATCCTGTGAATGTACCTGCGCTGATGAAGAAGGCGAGACCCCTTCCACGCCATGTGGAGATAGTACTCGCGCTGCTGATGAAGTCAACGAGACCCCTTCCACCCCGGGTGGAGATAGTACTCATCGTGATGCTGCAAACAAAGCTCTGTGGCCTCTCTGATATGTTACCACTATTGGTGCACTGCTATGCTCCATCTCAGTACATCAACCTCAACGATTGAGTCACTGTCCGACCCGCTCATATTCCGACTCTGTCTCCGACATGGCTCGACCAAGCTTTCGGGGCACTATGTATACCGCTTGAAAGCCGATAAGGCTCTGTGACCTCTCTGATATGTTACCACCACTGGCGCACTGATATGCTCCATCTCAGTACATCAACCTCAACGGTTGAGTCACTGTCCTGCTCATATCCTTGCTCATAAACTGAATCCGTCTCTGACATGGCTTTGAACAAGATATTTGCAATATGGATGCTCATATAGGTGCAGTGAAGGCAAAGTCTTAATGTTTGTTCAAAACCCAATGAATGTCACACATGTACCCAAGTATCAAAGAAAAAAAAAATCATCATGAGGATGGCTCTGCTTTAATGGCATAATAACTATCACTGTTTCGATCACAAGTAAGTTTGACAATGAGTACCAAATGCAAATGTGTGGTCAACTTTGTGATGATGGCCAAAATCTGTCAAAGGAGGAAGCAAACATAGGACAGTGTTTCATCAAATGGGGAATAAGAATATCATGACAAATCTTGATTTTCCTGCTGTCATATTAGAGGTGCATTCAATTCTCCGAGGCAACTATATTTATATTTCTCTAAAACCATTATACTGTAAAAAGTGAAGGAGGTTTTCTGATGGCATGTTGGCATGTTTTGGACGAAAACCTCTCTTCCTTATTTTTCCAAAATTCATCTTTGATTTCTCTGAAGCATCTTTTGAGTGAAACTTACCCCGATGTGTGAAACAAGGAATTTTGTCGAAATGAAGCGAAATGAAGGGGATAGGGGGCTTCTAAATTCTTGGGGAAATTTTGGGAAGTGGGGAGGGATGTTAGGAAGCAGGGGAAAGTGGAATCACAGAGATTGAGTGAGGGGAAAGGGTCCAAAAGGGCAAAACACAGGCCTAGCCTAGGAAATTGCCAAGTTTTGGCTAGAAACTAGGGTTTGTGCAAAAATGAGGAATTTGAGGGATCTCAGTGATGGGAAGTGTTTAATGAGGTATATTAAGGATAGGGGAAGGTGTGTGAACATCAAGATACAAGTTTTTCCGATGATTTGACCATCCAAGAGAAATTACCTCCAAAACCCTAGGTGAGGGAAATGGACCTTACCAAGGCACAACTGAAGCATGAACAAGGTGTAAAATGACTCGATGGAGCTTGACATGATGATGAAAACCCTATGAATGATGGTACACTCAGCTGAATGGTGACATGAACCGACGTTTGGACAACTTTGAAAAGAGTGAAAACCAACCCTAGACCTAATGCCTAGTGACCAAATTTTGCTTGAAGACTCATTGAAATGACAAAATTTGACCTTCACACCTTAAAATCACTTTATAAGAGCATGTTTGATCACTGGAGGAAGGCTGCAAAGACTGACTCTAACACATTCCATATCGATCATCCAACTATTGGTTGTAGTTCAAAAGTTTGCATTTGTTGCAGAAGAACATGACTTATAGTAACCCCCATGGATTATTCGACTGCATTGAGTTCTGCGATGACCATGATACTCACTGCAACCGTGATCGATCCACAACTTCCTGTTTCAGAGCGTGGCTCACAACGGACTCATTTCTTCCTTAAACAAGTCGATTCTAACGAGAATGAAGGCTTATTCTCAAACAAATTCGGTTACCCTAAACAAAATATAAGACAATGGCAACTTATGTGGGATTCAGTTTCAAAGGGGTTTCTATGGTTCTACATTAGCAAGAGAACTTTCTTCACAGAGACTGATGCTTTCGATTAAAATCCAAAACCTCAAATATGAGCCATTATCACAGGATTTATCCAAAATTTAACTCCATCTAAAGCCCGACACAGAGTCTTGTTTCATACATAATACATAGAATTTGCTTACAGTTCTCGGCGCATTCAAGCACAATATCGACATGAAGTCGATTTCTCCGACACATAGAGGGCAATACAACCTTGCATTGCTCATACATTTATTTACTGGAATTCAAAGCCTATTCCTACAGATAGACTCTTAAACCGATTTCCAGAGTCCTCTACGTATAGGGTTTGTCGAATTACATCATCCAACTGTGACTATATCTCGAACTTCTTTCTATCAGATTACCACTGAAGACCACCTCATCTCGTTCTCGTTGCCTTTGTTCCTTCTATGCCGCCTTGCTTCCTCTCTCTCATGCCTCGTTTCGCATGCTCCTCCTTAGCCGCTCCTTTGCCATCAATGACAAATATTTCCACCAACCCCAAGATCCTAGCCTAAACTACTGTTGGTGTGAGCTCAGAAAAAGTTATATGATTAATTTTGTTATCTCTTGATTCTTAGTGTACTTGATTATTAGTCTTGCTGAGGGGGAGTGGACATATGAAATGTGATGAGACTCTGAATCAAAAACCATGCAGAAACATTCTCTAAATATTCATTTCAATGAAGAGTTTATTCTACAGGGAGAGATCTTTCCAACATCCATGCACCAAACATTCAAATAACACAGTTCAACCTTAAAAGATTCAGATATCTATCTATCGTCTCTAACAACTTTTTAACCAAAATTTTCAGAATGAATTCAGCTATGTTTAGAAAACTTTAAAAAAAAAATTCTTCTTCAAAAAGTAGATGCCACTAACATTAACTTTTTAAAACAAAAAATAAAAATTCTAGCTAGTAAATCGTTTGGTCAATTTAGTATGTCCTGAATTGTTGCATTTCATTTGTCAATCCGGGAATCGTAAGCTGATGAAGTGCGGCGCACTATATGTGCAAGATAACCTATTTCTTAACTTTTTGTCGTTTTTTTTGGTTTTTCTAAGGTGAAATGGAAATTCTAAAATGAAAAACAAGTTTGGTTATATTTTTTCAAGGAAGTGATATCCCCTATAATGATTTACCAACTTGAAACTTTTAAAAGCAATTTGAAATTTACAATGATAAGACTTGAAAGAAAATGAAAATGTACTGCTGAAATGAAAAGGTGCTGCTAATCTAATAAATCAAAACAGTAAACTAGTGAACATGAAAACCAAACTATTCTTGCTGTCGACTAAACACAAAAGAAACTATGCTTAAGGAAATTCAAAATTGCAACAAAATAAATCTAAATCAGATTACATCAATTTATCTTCTGACCCTTCATCATTAGTCCAGCTATGATTTTCGGAAGTAATCATAAACAACTTGAGTACCTGATATTTAATTTGCAGAAAGTAAACTAATACTAAACCATACACTCATGATTCAATCCCTCACCATCAGTCCAGCTGTGGCTTTCGGAGGCAACCGAAGATGTCATGCATGATTTAATATATCTAAATTTGCAGAAAAGAAACTAATATTAAACTACACATTTCATAATTCAATCCCTCACCATCAGTCCAGCTGTGGCTTTTGGAGGCAACTGAAGATGCTATAAGCAGCTTAATATATCTAAATTTGCAGAAAAGAAACTAATACTAAACTACACATTTCATAATGCAATCCCTCACCATCAGTCCAGCTGTGGCTTTCGGAGGCAACTGAAGATGCTATGAGCAGATTAGTATATCTAAAATTTAACTACTGAAGCAGATAAGCAAAACTGAAATGAACAAAGCAAGACTGAAATTAAACAGAAGCTATGAAAAACAAACTAGCAGCAGAACAATGTTAGTTCCATGTCATTAGTCAAAAAGCTATGAAAATGCCCGGGCTGCCTATCTATAACCTGAAACAAGAACACTGATCAGTGATTATCAACATAAAACATAAAAGACAGAAATGAAATGGAAATTATGGAAGTGTATAAACAGAAATGAAACAAATGCAATATATGAACATATGAATGGATTATGTCACAATGGAATGAAAGTAAAATTATACACTAATACACAAAACCTTAGCTGAGCAGGGGCCCTCTACACAGCCTTGGTAACGATCCTCAAACATGAATTAAGTTGAAAAACATAGTCTTCTCATATTAAAAAGCAGTTCATTACAGAATGGTAGTGTTACGGCACAAGTGCAGCGTAATCACTATAGAGCAGACTAAAAGATAACAGAGTACATTCACTAACATCAAACATCAACTAACTTTATGTGCGTATGCAAACGCTCTATATATAACAATAAACTGTAACTGTCTCCTAAAGTTCATGATGGCAGAGAGCACGTAGACCACTACGTCCACTAGGATATAGGAGCATGGCTTGTTGGAAAATAAATCTACGAGAGGTGGATGCTTGAAATTGACTCCCTAGAGTCCTGCATGCATGTCGATTTATCCTCCGCGTTTTAGAAACGCCTGTATGAATCTTCATGTGACACGAAACAATCCCGCCGACATGAAACTCCATAGTTGACTTCCACGTGGACGGCTTTGACCGCGGCTTCTTTGGACGAGTTTGCTTGAACCAGTAGGACACTAACCATGTCCACGTCATTCCTAGCCTGCCCATGTGGCTCGTTTCCCTTGTAGACACCTGTAGCATATAGTTCCACAAAATAGCTGCGGAAAGTTGCAGCAGCTGCGGAAAGTGGCAAGATTCTACAGCTGAATGAACAAAATCTAGATCAAATAGAAAACACAAAAATATAATTAAAACCATGTTAGATACCCTTTCGCACATGATATTGACAATTTTGGGAGGTTTAGGTGAGTGAAAAAGATATGGAAAAGTGTATGGAAAAGAGGCAAATTCGGGACTCAACATACCCCCACTGTGAAGGTGTTGCATGTCCTCATGCAACCAAAATTTTGATACTCTTTGTTCAGCTCATGTGCCTTGATACTTCAGCCAGCACATCCAATCCTCTTCTCTTCTTCCTTGGTACTGCCATCATTCTGGGTTTCTTCATTAAGCATCTAAATTTGATATTTACAAGTGCTCTGCTCAATTTCTGGCATTTCCTTTTCAATTTCTTATTCTTCTTTTGCCATATTCCCAAATGTAACATAGTATTATCATGGATGATCTTGTCCAGTTTTCCTTGTTCTTTCAATGTTTCATTTTCATTTTTGATGTGCCTATTTAAAAGCTCCAGCTCAAAAATTTCCCGTTTTAATGATTGAACTAAATCATCCTGCAATGTATGAGGCTGAATGGAAGAAGTACTTGGACCTGTGGCTGCCTTTTCCAAAGATTCTATATAGTCATATACCTCCTGCTGCTTGGGGTCTATTTCAGGTGTCATTTTTATTGGGCTGTCCCCAAAATGTTGTAAAGGAGAGTTATGTTCAAAATCCGGCCGAGGAGGGCTTACATCAATATTTTGCTGAGAATAAGATGGAGTATGCTCATTGTCTGATTGGGAATGAAATGAACCAGGTTCACTAACTGACTGAGATGGACTATGGTCAGTTGGGGACTGTTCAGATGTCTCCTCACCCAAATCAATGAAATGAGGACCCTTAATTTGCGTTTTTCTCAATTTTCCCTTAAGTCTGCTGCTTCTCCTCACACGCTGTGGTACACTACCCTTTTGTTCTTGTTTTCCTTTCTCTGCCTTCTTGGATATAGATGACTGTTTTTGAAGATAAACTAATCTTTCAGATAGCACTTGATGATCTCCCTCTTCAGAAGAAGGAGTTTTATGTACAACCTCAATAGTTTCTTTCTCTTTTGGTGTTATTGGCTTCTTACCCTTGATTTCCTTCTTCTTCCTTTTTACCAGTCTCTCTTCCCTATCAGTTCTTTCCATAGTAGTAGTAGGAGTATTTTGGATTTCATCAATTATTCTTTTCCTCCTACTTCTTCTTGCTGTGCTAGCTGCAGGAATTTCCCGAGTAGGAGTAATTTGGGTTTCAACATTTATTCTTTTTCTTCTACTCCTTCTTGTTGAACTACCTTCAGGAATTTCCTGAGGTTCCTCAAAGAAATTTCTAACTAGAAATTGTTCCCATGTGTCTTTTCTTTCCTTTAACTCCTTTTCAATCAGAATTTTTATAAGGCCGTGGTGATATAGATGGGGCTCTACATCTCCTAAGTGTTTTTGAACAGTCACAGCCATTTTCTTCAAGCTATTGAATAGAAAATATGGGAGATTGAGAGTTTGGTTTTCTAGAAAATTCATCAATAGCCTGGTATGGTACATGTACATGGACCCAAAACGGCCTTCACATGTAATGAATTTCTGAACAATTAGCATTAAAGTGGCCCATTCTTCTTTTATTGCATGCACAAGGATTCCTCTTTTAAAAACAATTATGTCCATACCTTGGTTTCGTAGGATTGTTCTCCATGCCTCATCACTGATGCTTTTATTTTTGAACCAACGCTCTCCCTCCTGAAGAAGTTCCGTGGTTGTTGCTATAGATGCTTCATTGACTGCAAACTTGAGATCTCCAATCTCTGCTTCCGAGCCATCAAACGACCTTGCAAATGCTTTCGTAACTTCTTTGTGATAACCTCTGAATTTCTGAATAAAACGCAGCCATTTTGCTTTCTTCAATATCTCTTTTGCTTGCGGATATCCCTCTATAAACTTCGGTCCTTCCGGCTCTGCCCTTAGCAATTTACCCATTTCACTTTTCTGTTCTTCACAAATTTGCCTTCGTGAGGGTTTCAAATGGAAATAGAATGGTTGAATGCACAGGAACGAGCACAATGGCTGTGGGGATGTATCATAAAATGGGAATGAGCACCATAAACGGAATGGAGTGAGACTGTGGGTAGATATCCGGGAGTGAGAATGAGCAAAAGGAACGAAATGGAGTGAGACAGAACAGAGTGGGGTTTCGTAAACACGGCAGAGACACGACAAAGAGATTAACAAAGTATAACACATTCGGCAGCGTTTTGAATTTTGGTGGCTGCGAAATAAATATGAACACGTTTCAATCAATGGTTATGAATTCATGCGGCTGTAAGAGTCCTTGGTCAAATCAAATACGTCTCATTATCTCCGGTGGGATATTGGAACATGAGTGAAAATCGGAATTTTAATGATAAAACCGTTTGTGAATGAATGCAAGAGGATAATATGGAGATCGTGAAAGGTTACGGAACTGTCAATATAATCATTGCGCGTAATGGATAGAGCTCATGGTTCAAAACTATATAAAAATGTGTTTTTCAATACTATTTGAAATAAATTTTATTCATACCTTTGGAATCTTTGCCTTTGCCCTTGGTCTTCAACTGATTGATCTCCATTGGTGTCTTTGAATGCTCCATTGATCCTCTCACCTGCATTTTATTTCATAATTATGGCAATAACATCTGACTGTACATTCTCTTTGAAAATAGAGTAGTAGCTGCGGAATCTGCTTCTGGCTGCGGAAACTGGAGTCAGCTGCGGAAACAGATGTCAGCTGCGGAAACTGACACAGCTATTACTTGGTTGAATAGAAATGAACAAATGACAAATGACCAGATGGAAATGGTCATGAAAATTTTTTTTATTGATGGAATGGAATGAAATGAAGTGGAATGAAGTGAAATGAAATGAAATGAAATGGAATGAAGTGGAATGAAATGGAGTGGGTGGTGACAAAGCTTGTGAAATGAAAGAGAGAGATTTTTTTTTGGAAAATATAGAGTGTCAGGTGTTCCTGATTTTCACCCTATATTTTCTGCATAAGACTGCCAATCAATGATTGGTTTTCAGGCTTATACCATTTTTTTTTTTTTTAAACTGAAAAACAAAAGCTAGGCTGGTGGAGAAGAAGAATTCTTCTGTACCAGCCTGATTGCAGAACTTTCTTGAAACATCTTGACAAAATCCTCTTTTGAGAGTGGCTTATGATAAACTCTCAATCTATGGCCATTCACAATAAGAGGAGTTTGAAACTCATCAATGGTCTTGATTCTTACAGCTCCATTGCTAAAGATCTTGTCAATCTCATATGGCCCAAGCCAATGAGTCTGAAATTTCCCTTGAAAATATTTAAACTTGGAGTCAAATAGCAATGCCCAATCTCCTTCTTGAAACTTCTTTTCTTTGATATATTTGTCATGCCATTTAGTTCTTTGATATTGAACTAGATCAGTTCTTAGAATTGCTTCTTGTCCGATCTCATCTAGCTCATTCAACTGCTCCATTCTATGCTTTTGGGCTTCTGATAAGTCCATCCCCAACTGAACTGCTATCTTGAAGGTCTTGACTTGGAACTCAATGGGGAGCAAGACTTCTTTCCCATAAACAAGTTCATAGGGAGAATGTCCCGTTGTATTCCTCCATGTAGTTCTGTAGGCCCACAAGGCTTCTGGAAGCCTTTCTGCCCAATCTCTTCTATGTAGATGAACAGTTTTGGTGATGATACTTTCAAGAACCTTGTTTGTGGACTCCACTTGACCATTTGCTTGTGGATGGTAAGGAGTAGATTTTCTGTGCTTGATTTTGTATTCTTCCATCAACTTCTCCACCAAATTTGATGTGAATTGGCTCCCCTGATCTGCTACAATTTCTCTTGGAACACCAAAGCGAGTAAAAATATCCTCATAAAGAAAATGAACAACTGAATTTTCAGTAGCAGATACTAATGCTTTAGCTTCTACCCATTTAGTAACATAATCAGTACAAACCAATATATACTTTTTTTGCTTAGATGGTGGATTAATAGGTCCAATGAAATCTAAAGCCCATTTTTCAAAGGGTTCAATGAGTACCTGTGGTTGCAATGGCATTTCATTTGAAAGGGTAGGTTTCCCTACTCTTTGGCAGCTGTCACACCTTTTGACATGTTGTTTTGCATCTTTGAAGAGGGAAGGCCAATAATATCCTAAAGAGAGGATTTTATAGGCCGTCCTTTTGTCTGCAAAGTGTCCGCCGCATGGTTCATCATGACATGCCTTAAGAATAACAGGCATTTCATCTTCCCTGACACATCTTCTGATCACAAGATCTGGCCCTGTTTTAAACAATTCGTTAGAAATCCATGAATATCTTGAACTCTCCTGAATAATTTTTCGTTTTTCTCTTGGAAATAAATGTGAAGGTAGTTTCCCCGTAACCAAATAGTTAGCAATATCTGCATACCAAGGGGTCTTAATAGTTACTGCAAACAAATATTCATCAGGAAACTTATCTTCTACAGGAGAATCTTCTTTAGTATTCTGAATCCTAGACAAGAAATCAGCTAATGTATTCTGTTTTCCTGGTCTATCCAACACAGTAATATTGAATTCTTGCAAAAGTAAAAGCCATCTTGTCACTCTGCCATTAGTAACAGGTTTGTTCATTAAATATCTAATTGCAGAATGGTCAGCATGAATAAAAGTTTCATAGCCTGTTATGTAATGTCTAAACTTATTAATTGCATGAACAACAGCTAAGAACTCTTTTTCAGTCACAGTATAGTTCAACTCTATGGGAGTCAAATTTTTACTGGTGTAATAAATGGCATAAGGAATTAAATATTTTTGACCCAACACAGCTCCAAGAGCTGTATCTGAAGCATCCGTAGAAATATGAAAAGGAAGTTTCCAATTTGGTCCTCTTAAGATAGGTGCTTCAGATATTTTTGTTTTCAAAGTTTCAAAAGCTGATTGACAGTCAGGATCCCATTTAAATTCACAGTCTTTTGTAAGCAATTTGAAGAGTGGAGATGCTATTTTAGTGAAGTTTTCTATAAATCTTCTATAGTAACCAGTAAATCCTAAAAAACTTCTAACATCTCTTTGACAATTTGGAATAGGAAACTTGGAGATGACTTCAACTTTTGATCTATCAACTTTAATTCCATCTCCTGAAATATGATGTCCTAAAACAATCCCTTCAGTAAACATCATAAAGCATTTTTCATGGCTTAATGAAAGGTTTGTTTCTTTACATCTTATGAGAACTTTTCCAAATTTTCTAATGCCTCTTCAAATGAATTACCATAAACTGTAAAATCATCCATATAAACCTCTACACAATCATGGATTAGATCAGAAAAAATTCCTAGTACTGCTCTTTGGAATGTTGTCGGTGCATTACATAACCCAAAAGGAAGCACTCGGTAGGCAAAAGTTCCCCATGGACAAGTAAATGTGGTCTTATCTTGATCTTCAGGTGCTACCTGAATTTGATTATAGCCACTAAAACCATCCAAAAATGAAAAGTACTTTTTACCTGCTAATGTATCTAATACCCGATCAATAAAAGGCAAAGGAAAGTGATCCTTCAAAGTTGCTTTGTTCAATTCCCTGTAATCAATGCATACTCTCCATTTACCATTCTTTTTAGGTACTATAACCAAAGGAGAAACCCATCGGCTATCCGAAATTGGATAAATGAAGTTTACATTGAGAAGTTTTTGGAGCTCTTCTTTCACTATCTCCCTAAGATTTGGATTCATCCTTCTTTGAGGTTGTCTAATTGGTCTACTGTTTTCCTCAATATAGATATAATGGATGCAAGTCTTAGGATCAATACCCTTCATGTCAGTATACTCCCATGCAAATGCAGTAGAATGTTTTTGCAAGATTCTGGTTAGTTCTTCTTGTTGTGACTTCTCCAAATGTTTGTTGATATTCAATATTTTTTCTGGAAAAATCTCAATAGCAGAATTACCAAACTCTTCCATAGAGTAAAGAGACATTTGTCTTGATGATAAATATTCTATGTCGGATTCCAACTGAAATTGTGTGGGGTCATATTCTGAAGATGTCTCAAAATTTTCTAATGTGTTCAGAATTTGACTATCCTCACTGATTTCAGAAATGGTAAAGACAGGTTGTATAGTGTCCTCATCATCAACCCATTCATTGTCTCCTACTTCTGTGATTGCTCTTGCCGGAGGATACAAATTGAATTTCTTTGTCGAATTACCATTAGAAATGTACATGTCCCCATATCTACAACTAATAAAAGCATCAGCTGTGGCTAGCCAAGGTCTTCCTAAAATAAGTGGGTGCCCTCCTAGATTACTCTTGGGAGTCAAAATCATAAAATCTACTGGATATTCCCAAGAATCTAAGGAGATTGAAATATCTTCTAATACACCATCTGGTTTAATAACTGATCGATCTGCAAGTTGCAGTAAAGTAGGTGTAAAGAGAAGATTAGGAAGTTTTAACTGTTCCATAGTCTGTCTACTCATAATGTTGATAGCAGCCCCTAAGTCAATCAATGTGTTTGGAATTTCTATCCCATTTATATGTGTCTTGACAATTGGACTTCCTGGATCTATATACTTCTGCATGGTAATTTTTCCCATCATAATGTCTGCAATCTTTCCTACCAGGTGGATTCTTCTTGTGTCTTTTAGCTTCCTTCCTGGTCTTTTGAAAATCAACTCCTTTATGGTTTTTGCTAGAATAGGAATTTCTCGAATGGCTTGTAGCAATGGAATCTTGATACAAACATTCTTCAATTCATCTAGAAAGTCATAGTTAGGCAACAAGATTTGTTTTTCCACCCCTTATCAATTTGTAGTCTTTCCGGAAAAGGAGGTGTAGATGAAGATACAGGTTGCTCAACTATAGGAGTTGTGGATGTTAACTTTTCTTTTTATTTTTGAATTTTTGAATTTTGAAGAGATTCTTCCTCAGAATCCTTATTGACTTGAAGAGAGTCCTCCTCAGAGGTATCTTTCTCTTGAATATATATAGAAGGTTTTTCTAAAACTCTACCAGATCTGAGTTGTACATCGTTGAGAGGAACAATCATATAGGTAGGAAATTGTTGTCCTTCTACCATATAAGTAGCTTGAGGATTCTTATTGTTAGGATTTGGCAATGGCTGAGCTGGAAGTTGATTTGTCTTCTGTTGGTATGGGAGCATGAGTTGAGGATTTGTATTTTGTTGAGAAGGTTGTTGATGTGGAAATGGCAATGAAAGTTGTGGATTTGGGCTTGGAAGTTGTGGAGCTTGTTGATTTTGAAAAGATGGAGGATATTGATAAAATTGAGCAAATCTCCCATAAGGATTTTGCATCCCCTGTACCCATGGCTGATATGAATTTTGATGTTGGGACCAAGGTTGTTGCCAAGGATTCCAATTTGGTGGGGTTTGAAGATTCATAGGGTTATTAAACCCTTGAGATTGTTGTCCCCGCCAAGGTCTCCTTGCGACAAAACAGAGAGATTCTACTGAATTTGGATCTTCTTGAAAAACAGCTTTGAGTCCAGGGATTGAAGGACAATCCTTGATCTCATGATTTTCTGAGCAAACCATACATGTTTCTACAACTTTTGCATCCAAGGGACATTCCCTTAAAGCATGTTTCTTCCTACATTTCGGACAAAAGATGGCTAAAGCATCTGTTTCTGCTTTCTGCTTGTTTTGGATTTTAAGGGTGTCTAGTTGTTCACTAAGGCTCCCTAAGATATCAATTTTGAACTCATCAAGCATATTACCAATCTCTGCCCTACTTACTGATCCAGTTGCAGATTTGTTAGCCCTAATAAGAGAAGGATCCCTAGGCCCTTTTCCTGTTTTATATTTTCCTCTTGAGAGATGGACACATAGTTCTGTTATATCACGAAGTGAGAGTTGAGAAATGTCTCCTTTCCCCATCATGTTTAAAATGTCTATCCATTCATCTCTAATGGCTTTTAATATGAGGGCTTTCAAGGTTTCATCATCTAAGTTGCTCATCTTTGCTCTTTTCAAGTTGTATTGAAATCTTTCAAGTAAATCTTCCAAATTTTCATCTTCTTTTTGCATCATTTTGAACACTTCATCCTTGTGATTGGTGGGCATACAATAGTCCAAGTATCTATCCAAAAATGTTTGTTTCATATTATTCCAAGTCCTAATAGATTGAGTGGCTAATCCCATGAACCATTTCAAAGCAGATCCCTTCAATGTTGAAGGAAACAGTTTGAGTTTTTGAGAGTCTTCCATATAGTCATAAGTTTGGCACACAACTTCAAACTCAAACAGAAATGTTTCAGGATCCTCACTTCGCAATCCATAAAAGTTAGGGAGAACAGATGGTGAGATATTTTTCATTGTTGCATGAGTTTCCTCATCAACTATAGGGAATCCAAACAAATTGTCTCTTTCCCTATTTCTACCATTATTTCCTTCACCATTGTTATCTCCATTGTTTCTTCCTCTTCTACCTTCACCTCTATTTATTACTTCCTCTGCCATGATAGTTTCTTTAGAGTTCTTAAAGTCCTCTAGTTCTTCTACCAAGGGAGGATGAGAGAGAGTCTCTTTGTTTTCTAAATGGGTTTTAGTAGGTGGTATAGGAGAATCCTCTAATTCAACTGTTCCTTGACTTCCAAAAATCTTAAGGCTAGGGGTAGATGGTGGTGAATCGGGTCTATGCCTTGAAGAAGATGGAGTTGTGAAAATCGAACTCTTGGCTTTAGCTATAAACCTTCCCCTAGAATCTCTTGCTCTATGCATGTCATTTTTTATTTTTTTAAAAAGTTGGGCTAATAATTCTCTTTCTGATCTTCCAGGTCACACTAGGTACAAGAAGAGAGCATACTTAAGAAATTACTAAACCAATAACTCTCTTTTCTGATCCTCCAGATCACACTAGGTGCAAGAGGAGAGCATACTTCAAGAATTTATCAAGTTTTCCCTTCTTTTATGATTTTATGTTTTTTTTTTTTTAAGAAATTGGCTACCTAGTTACACTTCCCCGGCAACGGCGCCAAAATGTTTGGTCAATTTAGTGTGTCCTAAATTGCTGCATTTAATTTGTCAATCCGGGAATCGTAAGTTGATGAAGTGCGGCGCACTATATGTGCAAGATAACCTATTTCTTAACTTTTTGTCGTTTTTGGTTTTTCTAAGGTGAAATGGAAATTCTAAGATGAAAACAAGTTTGGTTATATTTGTTCAAGGAAGTGATATCCCCTATAATGATTTACCAACTTTTAAAAGCAATTTGAAATTTACAATGATAAGACTTGAAAGGAATTGAAAATGTGCTGCTGAAATGGAAAGGTGCTGCTAATCTAATAAATCAAAACAGTAAACTAGTGAGCATGAAAACCAAACTATTCTTGCTGCCGACTAAACACAAAAAGAAACTATGCTTAAGGAAATTCAAAATTGCAACAAAATAAATCTAAATCAGATTACATCAATTTATCTTCTGACCCTTCATCATTAGTCCAGCTATGATTTTCGGAAGTAATCATAAACAACTTGAGTAACCGATATTTAATTTGCAGAAAGTAAACTAATACTAAACCATACACTCATGATTCAATCCCTCACCATCAGTCCAGCTGTGGCTTTCGGAGGTAACCGAAGATGTCATGCATGATTTAATATATCTAAATTTGCAGAAAAGAAACTAATATTAAACTACACATTTCATAATGCAATCCCTCACCATCATTCCAGCTGTGGCTTTCGGAGGCAACTGAAGATGCTATGAGCAGCTTAATATATCTAAATTTGCAGAAAAGAAACTAATACTAAACTACACATTTCATAATACAATCCCTCACCATCAGTCCAACTGTGGCTTTCGGAGGCAACTGAAGATGCTATGAGTAGCTTAATATATCTAAATTTAACTACTGAAGCAAATAAGCAAAACTGAAATGAACAAAGCAATACTGAAATTAAACAGAAACTATGAAAAGAAAATTAGCAGCAGAACAATGTTAGTTCCATGTCATTAGTCAAAAAGCTATGAAAATGCCCGGGCTGCCTATCTATAACCTGAAACAAGAACACTGATCAGTGATTATCAACATAAAACATGAAAGACATAAATGAAATGGAAATTATGGAAGTTTATAAACAGAAATGAAACAAATGCAATATATGAACATATGAATGGATTATGACACAATGAAATGAAATTAAAATTATACACTAATGCACAAAACCTTAGCTGAGCAGGGGCCCTCTACTCCAGCCTTGGCAAAGGTCTTCAAATACGAATTAAGTTGAAAAACAGAATCTTCTCATATTAAAAAGCAGTCATTACAGAATGGTAATGTTACGGCACAAGTGCAGCGTAATCACTACAGAGCAGACTAATCAAAAGATAACAGAGACTACATTCACTAATATCGACTAACTTCATATGCGTATGCAAACGCACTATATATAACAACAAACTATAACTGTTTCCTAAAGTTCATGCTAGTGGAGAGCACGTAGACCACTACGTCCACGGATATAGCAGCATGGCCATGTTGGAAAGTAGATCTACGAGAGGTGGATGCTTGAATTCGACTCTAGAACCCTGTACAGATGTCGATTTAACCTCCGCAGGCTTAGAAACGGCCGTATGGATCTTCATGTGACACGAAACAGAGTCCGGCCGACATGAAACTCCATGGTTGACTTCCATGTGGACGCCTTTGACCGCGGCTTCTTTGGACGAGTTTGCTTGAACCAATAGGATACAAACCATGTCCACGTCATTCCTGACCTGCCCATGTGGCTCTTTTCCCTTGTAGACACCTGTAGCATAGAGTTTCACAAAATAGCTGCGGAAAGTTGCAGCAGCTGCGGAAAGTGGCAAGATTCCGCAGCTGAATGAAAAAAATCTAGATCAAATAGCAAACCCAAAAATATAATTAAAAACCATGTTAAATGCTCTTTTGCACATGATATCGACAATTTGGGAGGTTTAGGAGAGTGAAAAAGGTATGGAAAAGTGTATGGAAAAGATGCAAATTTGGGACTCAACAAGAATCAACTAGCACCTGGATCCAATAAAAGAAGTTAACTGCAGCCATAACTCCACAACCAAATGGAAACATGCATTAGCAAACAACAGCTTTGGCTCAAAGAATGT